>PVJH01000582.1:0-289126 GCA_004026705.1 Nesogale talazaci
CTTTCATTCTTTCATTTTCTTTCTTATTTCTAACTTTCTTTTTCTGTTTCTTGTTAGCAGGGTGTCTTATAGTTGCTATTGGTACATTGGGTGTTGTATGTTTCTCATTTTATCATACTACTACCATCAAAGTCAACCTAGGATATTCTGTCTCCAGGGAGAAACAAACAGAGTCTGGATTCCTATTTAGCCCCAACTCAAGAGCAGTGAGTTCTGATAAAAATGTTCTTTTTGATACTAGTCTTCATGAAATGATCACTGAAGGTAAGAGTCCTACAGCAAAGTGTGATGAAGAAACAGATAGAAGCTATCTCCCCAGTTGTTGGGAGTTATTCTCAGAGACAGCGAACTATGGACAAGACAAGATAGCTTCTCACCTCCATGAGGGAAATATCTCGAGATTCCCCAGAAGTCTCAGGAGAAAACCATGCCCACACCGAGACCTCATTGGCTACTCAATGGCTATCTCCAGATTAACAGGCTAGACTCCACCTTTAATTCTCAATCATGAAATTAACATAAATACATGACCACCACTGACCACCCCTTGTTAATTTAACACTTTCACTTAACTCTATAACTTTATGTAACTTTCAAAATAATAAAATAATAATAAAATGATATCTATACCTAACAGGATAAGACTAAAATTCAGACAAGTAAACTTGTGTCACCATCCTTTAAAAATAACATTCTAGACCTAAGACTCGGTGGTGTAAGCAGCTGAGTGCGGGACTGCAGTCCCTTGGCTTGGTGGCTCAAATCCAGCAGCAGCTCTCCAGGAGCAAGGCTGGGTAGCTCTCACGACCACCTTAGGGCAGTGATGCCCCCCCATAAAAAAAAGAAAGAAAAAATAACATTCTATAAATGAACAAAACAAAATGTATCCTTTGCCTTACAATTGCAGTTACATAATATCTACACCTTGAATATATTCCTGCACCTATGAAAGTTTGTAAGCCAACCACCTTGTGCTTTTATTCTTCCATTTGGGGTATCTAATTTCTATTTGCCCACTTATATCAACCCTGTGCTCTGAGGAAACAATCAAATCTTTCAACGTGAAGGATCATCATTCCAGTTGGAAACTTGTGATGTGCTCATCCATTAGCAAAGTCTAATCAGGGCAGGCCATCCATAAAATCAGCAATGATTGTGCACCAGTTCACAGACTCAAATCGCTTCTCTTCCTCTGGTCAGGTTCTGGTCAACTCAATATGGGCTGTCTCACTTAGCCTCACCAGGGTATCTATTGGTCGCTTTCCCTTTAGATCATGGTTCCATCACAAATTCTCAACATGTCTAGCCCTCTCATGCTAGGTCATGAACTTCAGACCAGTCAATCCTCTCTAGTCTTCTCTATTTCCTGTGAACCAAGTCCATGGGTGCCAGTGGCCAAAGTCAACCCATCTCTTTATTGCCAGATTTCTCCTATTATCACTGACCAGTAGTAAACCTGGGTAGTCATCTAACAAGCATTTCAGTCTGCCACAGGGTTCCTTTAACATCCAGTCCCAGAAAGGAGCTATCTTCATGGTTCCAGATTCCTTCACTTCTGAAAATAATCACTAGTCAGGATTTTTCAAGGAGACAGACTTTATCCTTCTTTATTGGTCAGTCTGACCTTCTCGCAGAATACAAGTATCCTGAGTACTCCAAAGACTGGGTGGAGTTAATTTCTTCAAAGAAGTCTTTCTAGGTGTGGCCTAAACCCATCTAAGGGCAAGGTGGGGTTTATCTCTTCAGAGATGTCTTTGAAGCTGAGTCCTAAACTCTACAAGTCAATTCTTGACTTGAGGCAACTGGATTTACAAACTCTCTCTTCATGCTTCCCAATAAACATTTCTATACATCCTTATATTTATAATAGGCATAAAAATCAGTATAAACAGCATAAAGTTCAAAATTAAACTTAATTCTTAAAACAGTCAAGGTCAATACTTATTAAGCTTATCTATATCCTTATCTAAACTACTGTTTACACAAAAACATGGAATTAGGTGTCTGAAGGCATCGAAACAGATCCATGCTTTCAGTCAGGCATTCTGACCTTCTTAATCATTGTGCTTGAGCAACAAAGGTTCTGAGACATTCTAATGGTGGCTTTTACCCCTGAGTTCAAGATAAACATTAACAGTATTCATTTTATATAGGAATAACCAAAGATAGCATCCAAACAAAATAATCAAAGTTTTAACATCCCATATTGTTTCCAGAAAATAACTCAGTAAACTCCAAGGATATAACTGACTTCTGGCTAGCCAAAGAAGTAACAATACTATGAAACAAAAGTTAAATTAGCACCTACTTTCCATCTTTACGATTTGTTTCTCCAGTACCCCACTGTCGGTACCATAATGTGTTAGTCTGGGTAGATTAGAGAAACAAAATCATAGACACACATATGGATATAAAGGTACTGTTTATATATAAGAGGAATGGGACGTTGAGAAGGCATCCCAATCCAGTCTAGTTCAAAGTCAAAAGTCCCATATTAGCCCATATGCCCGATATCAGTCTATAAAGTGTCCTTCTGACTCGCAAAGTCACAGACCAGTGGGTGCAGAGTAGCAGCACCGGCAGGGGTCTCCTCTGGGCTCCTTGCTTCTAGGGCTCAGAGTCCGTCAACAGCATCCACTGGTGGTAGAAGCAACTCAGTGCTGGCAGGGGTCACCACGTGACTTCTCCAGTTTCAGAGGTCTGATTCCATCAGGGCAAAGCCATGTGGCTTTTCCTCCGGCACCCCCAGCTCATTGGATGTGGCTATCTTTTCTTGTCCATAGTTCATTGTCTCTGACACTAACTCCCAACAACTGGGTAGGTTGTTTCTCTTTCAGGGAAATATCACAAGATTTCCCAGAAGTCTCAGGAAAAAGCCATGCCCACACTGAGGCTTCATTGGTTTCCCAATATCTATCTCCCTACATCTCAATCATGACATTAACATAAGCACATGACCGCCACAGGTGGTGAAAAATTTCTTGAACCAGATAGTGGTAAGAGTTGTACAACATTGATCATATAATTAATGCTATTTAAGAGAAATCTCACATTTTCGTAATGCTAATTTATATTATGTATATTTTCTCACAAATTGAAAAAAATGAATAAATGTTGAGTTTCTAACCAGCTCTGAAGACACCCAATTGAGTGCGCAGACTGTAGCAAAAAGCATAGAAGTGTAATCAAATTTTCTTCTGTGCTGTCATTTCCAATGTGTTATTTCATAGTGATCCTAGAGAATAGGGTCAAACTATCCCTGTGAACTTCCAAGACTGTAACTCTTCTTATCTTTCTCCTACAGGGCATCTGTTGGGTTTTCATTTAGCAGCCTAACCTTAGTCACTATTCCACCAGGAATAGGGCTTCTTCCAGGTGATAAAATGATGCAATTACATCTTAAGAAAATACCCTTATGCTTACAAATCATAGTGATTGTAGAAAAGTCAAGGACTAAAAGAGCATCAAAGAAATAATCAAAACAAAACTCAGCCCAGCAATCATTACTGGAGGCAGGAAGTGTAATGAGATTGAGAAGCGGTTCATGATGATGCGTTATTTGCTAAAGTAGCAGTCAATTTATATTTTGTCATGATATTGCTATTCTTAGAGAAATACAAAAAAGGGTTACGCATGAAATTGCAAGTAATTCATTAGTGTGTTAATCTGAAGAAAGACCTTTATATTCCAGATTCTATGTAAGTTTTTCCAGTCTTCCTCAAGGGAAGTCATCTTTTGCAGGCATCAGTACGGCAGGATCTCAAAAGGAAATGATTAAAAATGATGGTCTCTTAAGCAGGGCATTGCTCACTGCAAGCATTTCCTGTGGTTCAAGCCCACCATCCTTTTAGTGGGAGAAAGATGAAGTGATCTTTCCCATAAAGATTTAGAAATTCCAACAGCCCATATAAGATCAGTAGAGGAGTCAAGGGGAGTTAGTGGTTGCTCACTGGGCAGCAATCCACATGGTTGATAGTTCCAAACTCTGCAGGAGAGAGACTGGGCTTTCTATAGCCATCAGCAGCTACAGTCTTTGAAACCTCCTGGAAGAATATGATGGACAGCACTGACTTGATGGCTGTGGCAGTCATGTGCTTATGTTAATTTTATGATTGAAATGTAGGGGTGCAGTCTGGCCTGTTAATCTGGAGATAGCCATTGAGTAGCCAATGAGGCCTCTATATGGGCATGGCTTTCACCCGAGACTTCTGGGAAATCTCACGATATTTCCCTCATGAAGATGAGAAGCTATGTTCCCCAGTTGTTGGGAGTTAGTTTAAGAGATGATTAATCACAGGCAAAACAGAATGGCGGCGTCTGGGAGGCTGGAGTAGCCGGTGGAGAGACCACATGGCTTTGCCCTGATGGAGCCGGACCTCTGAAGCTGGGGCAGCCACAAGGAGGCCTCTGCAAGCGATGAGTTGCTTCTGCCACCACGGGATGCTGTTGATGGACCCTGAGCCCTGGAAGCAAGGAGCCATGGGGAGACCCCTGTCGGTGCCAGGACTCTGCATTCACTGACCTGTGACTGCATGAGTCAGAAGGAGATTTAATGGAATGATTTCAGGCATACGGGTTAATATCGGACTTGTGATTTTGAGCTGGATTCAGCTGGGGTGTTTTCTCAATGTCCTGTTCCTCTTGAATATAAACCCATTCCTTATACCTATATGTGTGTCTCTGAAATTTGTTCCTCTAGTCTACCCGGACTAACACAATGGCAGTAAAATTGGTCTTTTATTTTGGATATTTAAAGTCATTAAGATTGCAGTAGGGCAGCAATCCACATGGTTGACAGTTCCAAACTGCAGGAGAGAGACTGGGCTTTCTACTCCCATCAGCAACTGCAGTCTTTGAAACCTCCTGGAAGAATATGATGGACAGCACTGACTTGATGGCAGTGAAATTGGTCTTTTATTTTGGATATTTAAAGTCATTAAGATAGCAATAAACTCCATAGCAACAGGATATGTATGTATATATATCCCAGGAGATCCTGATGCATTTGTTCTTGGGAAGAGAAAAACAAATATAAATATATACAAGTTTCCTATACAAGAAACTTAGTAGTCAAAGGTATCAAGGATAGCTGTCCTCTTGAGAGGTGCTCACTTTAACTCCTCTATGAAACTTCAAATTTTACCTCCTTTAAGATAAGGCGTTATAGTGAATTAACTATTACCTGAATGTTTCAAAAGAAAAGCAGATTTTCTTGCAACAACTGACAGATATGCTGTTTTATAGCATGATTTCCATCCCCAGATTATAATTAATCCCTTTCCATCCACAACATCTAAACACCTCTGCAAAGAACCTTTATCTAACACACTTAATAGTCACCCCTTATCAAGTTAATGATATGCAAAAGTTCCAGAATATAATAGATGGAGATTGTATACTGGGATCAAACACATCCTATAGGACATATGCTGTCTCATGTCTCTGTTGAACACTTTACTGAACATAAACCTGAGACAGACAGTAGGTTTTCTTCTGGTAGGTATTGTGCTCTCTCAGTGGAATTATATCTGCAGCTGTAATAATATTATCTAGAGACCATGAAGAAAATTAGTCCTCAGATGAAGCCAACATTTTCAAATCTTCTCTTCTATGTTCATGAATTCTCTATATTTCCTTCAAAGGCAAAATAGCTCATTTATCTTTCGAGCAAAAAAGTGTCTGAAAATCTCTTCACTATTACTTTCAAAGGATTCATCATTGAAGATGTTTAAGTGGACTGCAATAATCTAGAACAACTAAGGAAACATTATTATTGATTAAATGAAACTGAATGTTGTGTTAGTCCAGGCAGGCCAGAGGAACAAATTCAAGGACACGCATACCGATATAAAGAAAGGGTTTATATACAAAAGGAATGTGACACTGAGAAGGCATCCCAGCCCAGTCCAGTTCAAAGTCATAAGCCTGATATTAACCCATATGCCTGAAATCAGTCTACAAAGTCGCCTTCCGACTCACGAAGTCACAGGCCAGTGGGTGCAGAATCCTGGTGCTGGCGGGGGTCTCCCCATGGCTCCTCGCTTCCAGGGCTCAGGGTCCATCAACAACATGCCGCTCTAGCTTCATTGGTCTGCCTCCATCAGGGGAAAACCATGTGGTCTATCCGCCATTTCCTCCAACTTCTTGGAGGCTGCATCTTGTCTTTTCCATGATTCATCGTTTCTGAGACTAACTCCCAACAACTGGGGAAGATAGCTTCTCATCTTCACGAGGGAAATATCACAAGATTTCCCAGAAGGCTCTGGTGAAAGCCATGCCCACATAGAGGCCTCATTGGGTACTCAATGGCTATCTCCAGATTAGCAGGCTAGACTCCACCCCTCCATTTCAATCTTAAAATTAACATAAGCACATGACTGCCACAAATGTGAAAGATACTGATGATCAAAAATGTATTATTATAGGCAGTTCTGAGTAATCAATAAATTTCCTGAGATAATACAATTACTGCAAGGAAGGCTTCCTAACAAAAAGTTTTTCTTTGTTCCTCAGATTATGATGAAAGAATTGATCAATTGGGGGAACACAATGTATATTACTGAGGTCACTGCCATTTTTCTGAATGACTGTGCAAATATACAACTTATATACACACCAGCACCTGTCACAGAGAATAGGTAAGTAACTGACAGATGAGATTCACATGTGGAAAAAAATTTATATTTCCCACTGGATGATGATATGCTCAAAAGAGCTGAAACAATTTAGGTGTAAGAGAATACAAACCCAGACAGAGGAACACCCCTCGAAATGAAGGCAACGATGCTTATGAGAATGCTATTAATGAGGATATCAGAGCAGGCAACCTCCAGGAGCTGAGTAAGTTCCCAGAGAAACTGAGGAATTTCCAGGCCTGTGCAGAAGCCAGATGCAGAATCATCAGACTGTGAAACAGGGAAACCATTATACTAGTTACCACTGAAAGCAGAATCAGCAGGACACAGAAGCAGGGATTCATGATGGCTGTGTACCTCAGTGGGTAACAAATGACACATAGCAGTCATAGGCCATTGCTGCCAGAAGAATATTTTCAAAAGCACAAAATGCAGCACAAAGAAATTCTGGTTGAGGCAGTTTGTAAAACTGATAGTGTGACTCTGTGAGGATGTTCAACAACATTGTTGGGATGGTAGATGTGCTTACATAGAGGTCTGGGAAGGACAGATGGGAGAGAAAGAAGTATATGGCATATGCTCACAGTGAAACACTATGCATTCCTAAAATATGAAAACATGACACACAAAATGATATCAAAGTACTTGGAAACGATCATGCTGAGTGAAGTAAGTCAATCACAGAAGAACAAATATTGTATGAGTCCACTAATGTAAGAAGAAACACCAATTAAGCAAATATAAGAAATGAACTCCTGAACAAAAACAGAGAAGACTACATCCTTGCCTGGACCAAACCTCATTGCCATTTTTGGCACTTCACAAGAGTCAAGAAGAAGAAGGAGATATCACATTAACAGGGTCACTCCATTAGGAGGCGGGATTGGAAGATGAGCAGATCCTTGAGTCTATACAACATGGAAGCAAGGAGGGTACAAAAAAATGGGACCCCACAGGAATGGACAGAAAAACTTTTCTGAAATTCATGTCAACAGCAGGACATGGGACTAAGTACATGGTGATATTTGTTGATATTTGTGATATTTGTTGGCTAAATACATGGTGATATTTGTTGATGCATATGGTGGATAATTGGGGAAAATTAATCTCAGAGAGGGAATGGTGCTGAACAATAAGTGTAGGGAATCTGGGGGAAATAGGCAGATTTTATATTCCTGTGCATGCACTTTGGATATATTTCTACTCAACTTTCAGTGAACCACTCCATGAACTAATGATGATTATGGATTATGGAAACTTGACCTTGTAGGCAGCATGGCATCATGCAGGGGCTACACCAAAAGGACTTAACATGGAGGCCCTACTGGATGAGCTGAACGCTGCTTCAAAGCTGCCTGTACCCATGGAATGAGCGGTTGGGTACTTGGATAAGAGAGGAAGCAGAGAGATGCTGGTGCAGTGTGATGGAAATGGCAGTTATTGGACCTTGAGGGAAACCTCAACTCAGGGGATGTTTAATGGGAAGGGATCCCGGATCACCAGACATGTAGTACCTGTATGCTCTCCTTGCAGTGACACAACAGGTTCTGAATCATCCAACCTGCACCTGCATTTGGAAGAATTTTTTTGAGGAAGTTCCCAACTGACATCAAACCCTCTACATAAGTCAAACACACCTTGAGATAATGAGAGTTCAAACTATATAAGGAAAAACACATGTGCTGCAGCTTAAGGTGGAATTAAAGTCACATAGACTGCTTGTACTAGTCCAGGTGGGCTAGAGAAACAAATTCATGGAAATACTCATATGTGTACAAGAAAGAGCCTTATATACCTTACATAAACCTTTATAGTGAGGACTGAGAAAACATCCCAACTCATTCCAGATCAAGTCCACAAGTTTGATATTAGCCCATATATCTTATCACAATCTAAAAAACTTCTGCAATGATACCTAGTGCAGGAAGAGCCTAGATCAGTGGGTAGAAAGTCCTTGGATCCAGTGGTGGTCTAAGCCTCTCGGCACTGGCAGGGATCTCCATAGGGCTACTCCAGCACCCAGAACAACATCTGGATAGGTCCATGTGACTTCTACTCAGGGAGGCCTCTAAAGAAATTCGCCTTTTCAGGTGAGTGTCTCCAAGAGAGTGAGAGTGTCTCCTGCTTCCAAGAATAAGTACCAGATTTCCCAGAATTCTCAGAGGAGAGAGCCATCCCTACATAGAGGTCTCATTGGGTATTTCCAGAGTAAGTGGCTAGCCTCTACCCTTCGACTCTTTACCCTCAAATTTTACGTCAGATTAGGTGACTGCCACACTGCTTACACTGACAGTGTCTGGAGTTCTGGGTCACTGGGAAAATTGATGATGATAATAATACAACTGCCCCAGGGAGGGTAATTTTTTGTTTATATGGGTCTTTGCTTTCTAGCTTGTAGATTTCAGTCCTTCCTTCCTTCCTAACCCTAACCCTAACCCTTCCTTCCTTCCTTCCTTCCTTCCTTCCTTCCTTCCTTCCTTCCTTCTTTCTTTCTCTCATGTTGTGCTTCTTTGGTTACAAGTTGTCTTACAGTTGCTATTCAGACAGTGGATCTTATATGCTTTGATTTTGTCATATTAATAACCCCAAAGTAATTCTGAGATGTTCAATCTCCAGGGAGAAACAAATGGAATCTGGGGACCTACTTAACTCTAGTCCCAATTCAAGAACAGCGAGTTCTGATAGCATAGTCCTACTTGACACTGACCTTCATAAAATGATCACTGAACATAAAGGTGATATAGCAAAGTGTGGTGAACAAAGTAGATGGTACCCAAATATCAATTTGAATAGAGTCTGCCATTGTAAGGGCATGCATTTAAAAAAACAGCCATCTGAGCATAGAGGAAACCATGTTCACAAGGAAGAAGCACACCAGCTTATGTGGTCCAAAGATAACAATTTCAAAATGTCAATATGGCAAAGGAGAAGTAGCAGAGTTCATATTTGGAACATACAATGTGTAGAAAGCTATCGAGCACAGAGGGGGCACAAAACACATCTGCAGTTTCTAGTCATACTGAGCTCATGGCAGATCCCCTTTACCCCATACTTGAGTTCCAAACAGCCTTACTACCAGGCCAGGGTAATCTTGATTATGCTGGGCAAACTCAATAAGTGACCAGTTGGCCTCCTTGTAGTCTCAACCACATTTTATTCTGGGTGCAAGTATCTCTTACATGTTCAAGGACAGAAATGCCTTCCCTGTTTGCTGGACTGCTGGTATGGGTCTTCTCTCTCACACACATTGTTTGCATTTTTGCCTTTGCACTATTATGATCTTATCCCTACTAACTTAGTATGATTTGTTTCTAATTGTCTTCTAGTTGGTTTTTCAGTTGTGAAGCACAGGGGGTGTTTTATTAACTGGTTATTAACTGGTGCAAGGTGTTATAGGGAATGCAGTGATGGGGAATTGGCAAGAGGAAGGGAAAGGGAATTTCAGGAGAAAATTATGAAGGTAGATGGTGGTAGGGACCACTGGAACTCATCATGATTGCACAGCTCATTTTAAAGGCTATTTATTCATAGGGAGTGCTCCAAGGTATATGTGGTGATGATTGTACAATGTCATTGAAATGTTCAATTTTATGATGCATAAATATTATCCCAATAAAAATGTTGAAGAAAAAAAAGACGTGTTCTTGATAAATTTGTTCTAAGTCTCAGCATCAGCATTGGCTATCATCAAGTTTAATTATCAACTTCACAATTATGTTTTCATTTTGGTTTAAATTGAAACCTGATAGCAGAGTTGGCTATCCATCAAGCTACTAATTGCAAAGCAAGCAATATAAATTCAGTATCTGCTCAAAGCAATAAAGAAGAGGGGTTTTGCAGGCATAAAATTTACAACTATGTAAGCTGACAGGACCAATTCTGCTAAGTCCTTTAGAATAAATATGAATCAGATTCTCTTAAATAGCTCCTTGGGGGATGGATAGTGGAGATGAGGTCCAAGAAGACAGATGGTGTAAGATATAACATAATAGTAATAATTTGTAAATTATCAATGGTTCATTGGGGAGAAGGGATCGAGAAGGGAGGGGAAAAATGAGAAGCAGATTCCAGGGGCTCAAGTGGAAAGCAAATGTTTTGAGAATGATGAGAAAAACAAATGTTCAAACATGCTTGACACAATGTATGTATGTATAGATTATGATAACGGTTGTATGAGCCACCAATAAAATGATTTAAAAAAAAGCAAACAAGCAAAACATATCAGGGCTTTTTGAAATTTTGCCTTTTAAAAAACGTATATAAGTGATTGTGAGATATTTCAGCATCCATGCAGAAGCTATTGAAATTTAATAATTTTCCATAAAATCTCAGGTACGAATCTGGTGTGATAGTTATATATGTTCATCTCAACTTGACAAAGAATGTAGGTAAATTGTAGGTGGGGACTTTAGCTTGTCATCCAGGTAAGTAGAATAATTGACTCACCGGAGGTCACCTCTCTCTCTTTGCTTCACCTTTCTGCTGGTGAGCTACTTGGCTAAGACCTGCCAGAACCTTGTGATGCTTCCACCTCCATTGGATCCACAAGACTTTCCATCCAATGACCTGTGTTCATCCTGCATTCTGCATCATTTTGCATGTAGCTGTGTATGTCTGAAGAGGGATTAATGGACTAGTATCAGATTTATGGACTTAGTTTTCACTGGGCTGGGATGTTTTCTGGACATTCCATTACTCATTTATATAAATCTCTTTCTAACACATATATAAGTGTCACTGGAATTGTTTATCTAGTCATTCTTTCCTAACATGCTCAAGAAAATTAATAGACATGCGCTTAAGAGTATTGAGAAGTAGGGAGTCCAACAAATTGGGAGAGCAGTCCTGGATGTGATGTCTGTCTTTATGGCCTCTGGGTTGTTCTTGCACATGCAGATGGACCATTACACATAGTATCCACATGGAGAAAGCTTATTGTTCTTCTTGGATTTATTGTTAATGCATTTCCAATGGAGATATTAGAAAACATGCTTTTTGTAGTATATCAGATGACTTATCTCCAAATTCTAGTTTTATTTTCCATGTTTTGGAACCTGTTTATATTACTGATATGTTAAATGGTGACAGGTAGCTTAATTCAATGAGTTATATTTTCAGGGTGATTTGGCCTAGATGATCCTGACTGGCCTATTTGCAATTGTATATATTCTTGTAATGTTGACAGTGTGGAAAACAGGAAAAAACGAGGAAGCAATAAAACCACAGAGGGAAATATTGAGATCATAGGGCCATAGTCCATGGACTTGCTTGAGCTAGTAGTTCTTCCTGCACCTGGGAGAAGCAATAGCTGTGTTTCATTCTAGAGCTTTCTAAGGGAGAACTCTCTTCTGATACCTTTGTTTCTGACTTATGGAACTGAGATTGAGTGACAATAAATTCCTCTTTTTAAGAAAAGAAGTTTGTAGTCCTTTTATATGCCTGCCAAAAGAAACTAGTATATGTTTTAATCAACAATGCCCTTTCTAATTTAATTATCTACATTGGGAAATGAATACCTTGAATGTAATGCTATTGGGAAGTTAGCCATACCTCTAGAAGTATTTAATCCAATATCTGTCTCAATCTAGATGATGCAATTTTAGTGTTGAGAGAGTATGATTCTAGACAGAAGATCACCACCCACATGGAAACTAGAAAACAGAACAGTGTATTGCTAATTAGGGTACTGAAACAGGATGGCATTAAGATCTGAGCATATTCACAGTAGAACTAAAGGATGACCATGTTTGTGCTGGGGATACAGCTAACTATGGATAAAAACATCAAACTATAGATAAGAGACAACTGTGATAGCAATGACCAAGGAAAGTAGTCTAAGTATGGCACAGATGCAGGCCTCCATGATAAAGTGTACCTCCGTGGGTGCCATATGGCCATATAGCAGATATGATATCCATTTGGGTAAGAAGAGAAATTTCAAAGTAAAATACAGGACAAATATAATCTGATTAAAACATCTTATGTATATTTTGCTGAGATTTATCAGGGTATTTCTTCATTAGTAATTTAGGAATGGCAGTGGTTCCTACACAAATGTCATTAAAGGTCTATCTGGAGAGAAAGAAGGATGTGGGGTTTGCATATGGTAGTCATAGGGGAAGGTCAGGACAATGAACAGATTTCCAAGTACAATTATCAGATACATGATCAAGAACATGGTAAATAAGAGAGGCAGCAGTTCTGGATCTTCTGCTCCTCCAAAGGAAAGGATTTTGAAACATATGTGTGGTTTCTGGATTCCATATTAATGAATCTGATTTTAAAATCTAAAGGACAAGATAATCAAATGTGTGGTCAACGAACTGCTGCCTGATGCAACACCATGGGAGACAGATATTCTCTTGAGAAAGGAGGAGGAGGAACCCAGATAAATCCTCAAGAAATAAAGGTCTATTTTCATCTCAGGAAAGACGATCACATATTCTACACACTTATAGAGAATGAAAGAGCCCAGTTTGCTGTCCATTAGGTGTCGGGCTGCCTACATGAAGGTCAGTAGTTCAAATCCACCATGTGTTCATTGGGAGAAAGACAAAGATTCCTACTCTTGTCAAAGCTTATAGTCTTCTTAGAAATCCACAGTGGTTGTATCCTATGAATCGGGTATACTGGAACCGATACAGACTCAATAGCAGTGGTATTGGTTTGAATAAGGAATAACATCTAAGTGAGACGTCACAGGCTATCTGCTGGCTTTTTATCCAAGAAGTCTAAAAATAGCAAAGTTCTTTCTCTTGTTCAGTGTCCTCATGTGTTTCCAACCCAGTGTGAACATACAAATAACAGAATGAAAAAACTTCATGGTTCCTGAACCATCCTCACAACTGTTTCTATGAGTGAGCCCATTGATGCCATCACTGTGTCAAGCCATCTTCTTGGAGTGCCTTCCTTTTATTGTGGCCTCACTACTTTACTAGGCACAGTGTCCCACTCCAGAGAATGCTCTTTCCTGACAACAAAGCCAAGGTTTGCAAGAAGAAATTTGGCCATGCTTGTCTGTAAGGAATACTGCGGCCTTACTTTTTCCAATACTGCTCTCTTTGTCCTGGTAACAGTACTTGGTACTTTTCATTTTTTCCTCAAATGCTACAATTCAAATGCATTAATTCTTGGGTCTTCCTTATTTAATATCCAAAATATGTCCTTCTATCAGTGACCCATTCCACTACCTGAAGCTGCGTAGCTTCTCAACTCTTGTCTCGACTAAATTTTCCTGATCCCACATATAAGTAGGGGAACTGCCTGGTCAAGCTGCAGGGACATAGTTCTGCATAGCTACACTGGGACAGTGTGTTAGTCCGGGTAGGCTAGAGGAACAAGTTTCATAGACACGCATATAGATATAGGGGAAAGGTTTATATACAAGAGGAACAGGACATTGAGCCCTGTCCAGTTCAAAGTCTTAAGTCTGATATTAACCCATATGCCCGAAATCAGTCTATAAAGTTTCTTTCCGACTCACAAAGTCACAGGTCAGTGGTCACAGGTCACAGGTCAGAATCCCGGTGCTGGCAGGGGTCTCCACATGACTTCTCATTTTCAGGGCTCAGGGTCCACCAACAGCATCCCATGGTGGCAGAAGCAACTCATCGCTGGCAGAGGTCTCCGTGCTTCAGAGGTCTGGCTCCATCAGGGCAAAGCTGTGTGGTCTCTCTGCCAGTTCCTCCAGCTTCTTGGATGCTGCCATCTTGTCTTGTCCGTGATTCATAGTCTCTGAGACTAACCCCCAACAACTGGGAGATAGCTTTCCATCTTCATGAGGAAAATATTGCGAGATTTCACAGAAATCTCAGGAGAAAGCCATGCCACATACAGGCCTCATTGGCTACTCAATGGCCATCTCCAGATTAACGGGCTAGAACTCCACCCCTACATTTCAATCATAAAATTAACATAGGCACATGACTGCCACAGGCAGGCAGACATATGCACAAATATACTTGGTTCTGAGCTGAATCCAGGAGAGCCTCAACCCAACTCAGTGGCAATAATATAGCCCAGATTAATGTTACTGCACAAAATATGAAACAGCCCGAGGATAACTGTACTGGGAAACCTGCAGCCATATCAGTAGTGAATGAACTAACTCTCCACACAAGCTGGGGGAGCTCCAGCCCCACTGGAATATCTAACTCCTCCTCCCTGAGCTCAGACCTGCATGGCCTTACCTTAAGAGACCTGAAAACAGGGCCATCCCCAGGCATTTTGTCCCCTCTCAGTGTTGGCAGAAAGCACACACCTGAACCATTAGCAATGTATTAGTTTAACAATACAAGCAGAAACTTCACCACAGGTTTCATACTGAGAATGTATGCATAACACAAGGATCAAAATAACACCCAGAGTTCACAGTCTGTTACTAGAGATGCCAGACAGGCAGGCTGAGCTACCAATCACTCAGCTCTCAGATGACAGGAGTCCTTGGTCATCACCTTGATCCACTCCCATAAACAACCTCCCCTCTCAATAGGTTACTGCCTAATCCCTCCCTCCTAGACCACCTAGGCGGGTGGCAGAAATATACCCCAAGGCCCCCACACACATGTAACCACTTATATAATTCCAAAAATGAGGCTTATCTCCTCTGACCAGAAGCATTTTCCTTAAAGAAAATTAAGATTCCTGAATCTTAAGAATACAGGAAGGAAGCGCTTGCAGACAAAATCATTCCCTAAGCCTTAATATCAACCCCACTCTGCCATCCTAAAAGACCACAGGAAAGTAAAACAACATACTACCAGACACTCTCCCCAGCTTCTTAAAAAAATATCTGATCCTCATTGTCCTGATTTCCCCCCAGGACAAGGTTTAGACCCCAGCTGTTCTCTTGTTGCAATTGAGGTTGCTGTGTACTCCCATTTCTATTCCCTAACCCTCATTAACATAATACCACCACGAGGTCTAGTTTAAGGATCTTATAATTCACAGTTAAAGATCCTTCAATTCACAGTAGTCTTAGAGCAGAGAATAAAACAGTCCCTTTGAGTTTCCATCACATTAAGCCTTCACTGCAGCATATCCTATCTTTCTTTTCTGATGGAGCAACTCGTGTGCTCAAACCCCTGACGTAATGGTTACAGCTCATTTTGTAGACCCCTTCACCAACAGCTCTCCTTAAAGTTCATATAGTAATCATTTTACCCACACCAGGAATTTTAATTTAAGGAAGGACATGAATATTTTCATTAGTAATGAGAAATTATTTTAGTGTGTTCAATCTCACACAACACTGTTTCTTTCACATCTAGAGTTGATAGTTGTTTGCAATGGCCATGAGATGGTGTATTTATTCCTCTAGACAAAGGATTGAAATTCTGAGATATCTCTCTATCAGTATTGTTTGTGCTGGTGTGTACAGAGTAATTTACTCTTCTTCAGTATTCTGTGTACTTATAGCATCCATCACATAGATGAACTTTGAAAACATTGTGCTAAGTTAAAGAAACCAAACACAAAAGTCCACATATTATAGCATTTTATTAACACAGACAACCAGAATGGGCAAATATGCACAGAGAGTGGGGAAGTGGTGACTGCAGGCATCAGATTTCTTTTAGAGTGATGAAATATTTCAGGAGTCATATAGTGGCTTAGGGTTGTGCAACATTGAGAATGTTATTAATGCTGTTGAAGTGTAATCTCATTTTTGAGGATACTCATTTACATTATGTGTATTTCCCTACAAAAATAAAAAATATATATAGCATGAATAAATGATAACACTTTAAAACCAGTTAAAAAAAACAACCAAGTTGTTGAGTGTATTATAACAAAATACAAAGAAGTATGATAAAACTTACTTCTGTGGTGTTGTTTCCATTGTTTCATTTCATAACAACCCTGTAGTATACGGTTGAACTACCCCTGTGAGCTTCTAAGTCTGTAACTCTTTATATGAAGAAACAGTGTTCTATTTCGCCCACAGAGCACCTGGAATTTTGAATTGTTGAACTTACATTTATCAGCTTAGTGCTTAACGACTATGCCACCAGGAATTGGGATTCTAGAGGATGATAGGAAGTTGCAGTTCTGCTACATTTTGTGAAAATACCAGTATGTTCACAAATCCTAGTAGTTGTGTAGGATTCCATGAATAAAAAGGTCATCAAAAATAATCAAAATGAAATTCAGGCTAGCAATCAGTACTGGAGGTAAGAAAAGTGATAAGATTGAAAGGCAGTTCAATTGGATGCTGTACTGATGATATGTTATTTCTTAAGCTAGAAATTTATTTTTATTTTGTCACTACATTGCCTATCCTAAAGAAACGAAAAGAATTTTGCACATCAACTTTTACATAGGGCTCGAATGTGTACAACTTCAGAAAAGCCTTTCATATTTTAGAGTTTATGAATTTTCATCTTTCTCAGTCTGAGGACACCAGGATCTCAAAGTGAACTTATTCAAAATGAGGGTCTCTTGGATGTTCACCTGGTGGCCATGTCAGGTAATCACTGGACTGCTAATCCAAGCATTTTCCGTCTTTCAAATCCATCATATTTTCAGTTGGGGAACGATGAGGTTATCTGCTCCCACCAAGATTTACAGATGTCAAAATCCTGTCTAAGATCCTTAGAGGAGCTGTGGTGATATAGGTTGTTCACTGAGCTGCAATCCACATCCTTGACAGTTCCAAACTACACCAACTCTTCAGGAGAAAGACAGCCGTCTTCTTCCATAAACAATTATAGCCTAAGAATCCTGTAAGGGGATCTTATGAGACAGCATTGACTTGATGAGAGTGAAATTGGTCTTTTTGTTTTGTCAAGTCATTGCTATTAGGAATATATCCCATGGCAGTAGGGTATGTATACTCTCAGAGATCTTGGGTAAAGTAAAAGAAATTCAAATATATAAACAGTACTTGAAGATGTCTAGGATGCCTGCCCTCTCGAGAGATGTTCGATTTAACTCCTCTGCGAAACCTCAAGTGTTCCCTCCTTTAAAATAAATTGTAGACTGATTTAATTATTACCTGAAAGTTCCAAATCATGTCTACTTTTCACGCAACAACTCCTAAATATCCTGTTTTATCTTATGAGTATAAATGCCAGACAACAATAACACTAATCCCTAGCCATTGCCATAAAATGAACACATCTACAAAAAGCTTTATTTAATACATGTAATGGCCACCCTTTATTGTTTTAATGATATTCAACAGTTCCAAAAAACAGAAGGTGGAAAGAGAATACTAGGATCAAGCTCTGATCTTACAGGACACCTTGCCTCCCATGTCTCTATTGAACTCTTCACTAAAAATAAGTCTGAGAAAGACGGGGCATTTTCTTTCTGTAAGTATTCCATTCTCTTCATGGTATTATATCTGTAGGTGAGATAATTATTTAGAGAACCACGAGGTTAATTAATCCTAGGATGAAGCCACCATGTTCAAGATGTCTGTTTGATTTGGGTAAATTCTCAAAAATTTCTTTCAAAGGAAAGATAGCTGTTTTACTTTTTGAGCAAAGAACTTTTTGATAATCTCTGAAATATTACTCCCAAAACTTCATCACTGAGGATCTTAACATAGCCCACTGTTACCTAAAACAACCATGGACATATTATTACATCACTGGATGAAATGAAACTGAGTGTGAATGATGCCAACGCTCAAAAAGGTAGTTCTTAGTAATCAGGAGATTAACAGAGATGATAAAATCAATCCCCAGATAACTTCCTAACACACAGTTTTCTTAAGCTTACCTTGATGTCTTTGTTCCTCAGACTGTAGATGAAAGGATTCATCATTTGAGGCACTACAATGTACATCACTGAGGCGACTGCCATTTTTTGGGAAGACTGTGCAAATACAGAACTTATATACACACCAATACCTGTCCCATAGAACACTGAAACAACTGACAGATGAGAGCCACAGGTGGAAAAAACTTTATACTTCCCATTAGATGATGATATCCTCAAGACAGAGGACACAATTTGGGTGTAAGAGAAAATAATACCAGACAGAGGAACACCCCCCAAAATGGAAGTAGAACAATACAAGAGGATGTTATTAATGAGGGTACTGGAACAGGCCATCTTGAGTAGCTGAGCAAGTTCACAGAAAAATTGAGGGATTTCCAAGTCTGTGCAGAAAGACAGATGTAAAATCATCAGACTGTGCAACAGGGCAACCATTACACTAGTTAGCAAGGAAAGCAGCATTAGCAGGCCACAGAAGAAGGGATTCATGATGTCTGTATACCTCAGGGGGTAACAAATGGCAACATAGCGGTCATAGGCCATTACTCCAAGGAGAAAATTTTCAAAAGCACAAAAAAGCACGACAAAGAAAATCTGATTGAGGCAACCTATAAAAGTGATAGTGTGACTCTGTGTGAGGATGTTCAACAGCATCTTTGGAATGGTAGTTGTGCTTAAACAGAGGTCAGTGAAGGACAGATGGGAGAGAAAGAAGTACATGGGTGTGTGCAGGTGAGAGTCAGAGATGACAGCCAAGACAAGGAGCAGGTTTCCAAGGACAGTGACCAGGTACATCATCAGGAACAGGCTAAAAATGATGGGCTGAAGCTTTGGATCATCTGTCAGTCCCAGGAGAATGAACTCTGTAATGTCTGTTTGGTTTCTGGATGCTATATTGTTGATGAGTCTGATGAAAAGATCAAGAAAACAGACAATTAGATTTGTGTTTCTGAAAAATTCAACAGCAGCCGAGCTACTTGAAGTAGACTCTCTCTTGTAGAAAGAAATAGGAGAAGTCAAAAGGCTAATTCCTGAATTTGATTTTTGATTCTTTTTAAAAAGGAAAAAATGCATCTATATATCAAAAGACTAAAATATATAGTTTTATTATTATTATTTGCAATGTCAATGCTTATGTGTTATTTTAAATATTTATCTATTTGAAAGCCATAGGAAAACCTTGGTGACATGCTGATTAATAAACTTGAGACAGTATATCATCTCCAGAGATCAGAGACACAAATTAGAGATAATGCAAAAATGAGCTAAGAATGAAAAGTATAAAATGATTACGGCAAATCTACTTCTTCTACCACAACCATTGTTGTTAAGTGCCATCAAGTCAGTTTCAAAAAATAGTGACACATGCACAACAAAGTGAAACACTGTACAGTCCTGGACCATCTTATTAATTGCTTAAAGATTGAGCCTGTTATTTCAGCCACTGCTTCAATCTATCTGTGCAACCAAAGAACACTAGTAAATATCATGAAATTTTGTATGCAGAAAAACTGGGGGATTTTCAGGTCTGTACAGAAAAGCAGATTCATTGTTGTTTTAAAACATTTTCTGTTGCTCAACCGTAAAATCATCTTGATTTTAGGGGCAGAGCAAGAGCCCAGGAGAATTAGGGACATTTGTGATTGCCATGTAAAAATACAAAGAACCTTAACCAGAAATTTACAAACAAAAATGTTTCCCATGAGAGTTCTAGTCCAAATTTCTACCTGCACTTACTTTAGTCACATACATGTATTCTTGAATTTTCCTGTAGTCAAACACCTGCCCTTCATGAAAAACATAAACTAATGAACTTTAGGTTACCTTACTGGCATCGTTAAGGGTCAATGGCTGACATCTACTCTGGATATAGAAAAGAGGAGGTCTATCCTCAGGAAAGACAGAGAGTCTGTGTGAAGCACGACGTTCCTGGGCAAAAACGAGCATCTCTGGCAGCAGGGTCATGTATAATCCCTCCTTTACAGGGAAAGCAATATTTAAGTATAACATCATTCACATGCTATTTTCAGTTTTTATGTCTCTGGAGGATCAATATCCAAAGGTCCTAATTAAGCCAACACATGTATTGTCTTTTTATCCCAGGGCAGCATATATTGTTAATTCTCTAACTTTGTGAGGTCAATGCCATGTAATTTGACATTCTGTCCTAATTTTTATACTCCTCTGCATCATATATGTTATAAACATGGTCCCACAACTTTTTTCTGGTGGAAGTCAGTCTTTCTTTTTTGATCACCAAAGAATTCTCTCATGATCAATGGTCTCAGAAAATTCAAATTAAATATTAGTTGTGGAAGTACGGTTCAAGTGTTTGAGTAGTTAAGAAATAGGTTTCAAAATGTTCCTATCTCTCATTGTCACTGAGTTGATTCCAAGTCATCATAACCCTCCAGGTCCATCAGGAGCTCTTCTGTGAGTTTCTGAGACTGCAACTGGACATTCCATAACCACAGGATCCAGCAATACCACTCTTGGGCATAGAACCTGAAGAAAAAAGAACTAGAACATGAGTAGATTTGTGATCTCCCATGTTCAGGGCAGCACAATTCACAATAGCTAGATAGGGGAAGCAGACCAAATACTCAACTGTGGAAGAATGGAACAAGAAACTGTGGTGCATGCACACACTGAAATACTGTGCATCCCTAACAAAACAGCAGTGAAAGCATGAAACACCATGACATCATAGAGCCTGGAGACCATTATGCTGAGTGAAGCAAGTCAATCACAAGAGGACAAATATTGCACAAGTCTACCACTGTAAGAAGAATCACCAATTAACAAATCTGACGAATCAATTCTTGGGCAATAGCTGAGAAGGCTACCCACTGGCCAGGATCGAATCTTATCGTCCTTTTGCGCACTTTGCAAGAGCCAGGGTAAAGACGGAGACCCAACATTGACAGGAGTCATTACATTGATAGGTGGGACTTTGGAGTTGGCCATCTTCTTGAGGCTATACACCATGGGAACTAGGTTGGCACAAATGGATGGGCCCCATTCCCCAGGAATGGATGGAGAAGCTTTTCAGAAATTCAAGTCAAAACCAGGAGAGGGGACTATCCACAGCGTGAAGAAGACACTGATACTTGTTTGTGAGCATTGTGGGTAATTGGGGAAAATAAATCTTATTACAGGAAGGAATGCTGAACAATAAGTGTTGGGAAAGTACAGGGAGAGTAAGCCAGATTTTATTTTCCTGGGAAGACATTATGAGTGTATTTCTACCCAACTTTCAGTGATCTACTCCATAGACTAAGCACCATGAAGATCATAAAAGCTTGACCTTTCCAGGTAGCTTGACATAACACAGGGACTGCACCTAAAGGAATTAAACTATACACCCTGCTGAATGAGATGAACCCTACCTCTATGGTACCTGCCCCCTTGAAATGAAGATTGTGGTACATGGGTAGGAGAGGAAACAGAGTATTTGCTGCAGCACGATGGAAATGGCAGTTATTGGACCTTGAAGGAGTTGTCATCTCCATGGGTCTTTAATGGAAAGGGACCCAGGATCACTATACATGTAGTACCCCTATGCCCACCTCGCAATTGCACAACAGGCTCTGTTCCATTGAGCAGGGATCTGCTTTTGGAAGAATTGTTCCAGGAATTCCCCCTGACATCACTCCCCATACTAAGGGTCAACAGACTCCAACTTAATGGGAAATCAAACTATATAAGGCAAAAACTTGTGTGCTGCAAGAGAAGGTGGAAATATACTCACATAGATTCCTCAGATTGACAGTGTCTGGAGTGTTGGGTCATTGGGAAAATTACTGATGATCATAATGCAGCAGATCTATACCCCAGGGGTGTGATGGGAAATGCTGTACTTTTTTGCTTATATGGGTTTTTGCTTTCTTGCTGGTAGCTTTCATTCTTTTCTTTCTTTCTTTCTTTCTTTCTTTCTTTCTTTCTCCTTTTCTTATTTTCTTTCTCTTTTGAGTGTTCTATTTCTTGGCTGCTGGTTATCTTATAGTTAGTATTTGTACATTTGTCTCCCCCTCATATGTTGTTATATACCTCTGATTTTGTCATATTAATACTGTCAAAGTAAACTGCACATGTTCAGTCTCCAGGGAGAAACAGAGTCTGAGTCTCTACTTAACTCTAGCCCCAATTCAAGAAGAGATAGTTCTGATAACATGATCCTTCTTGATACTAATCTTCATTAAATGATTACTGAAGACAAGGGTGATACACCAAAGTGTGTTGAAGAAAGAGATGATCCCAGTTATCTATCTGAACAGTGTCTGAGTTGTTAAAGTCATGTATTCTAGAAAGCAGCCACCTGAACAAGGAGTCAAGCATGTCCACAAGGAAGAAGCACATCAGCTTGTATGATCCAAAGATAGCAATTAAGCATTCAAATATGGCTAAGGGGAAGTATCAGAGCTAATATTTTGAACACCCAATTTGTAGAAGGCTATGGAGTACAGTGGGAGCACAAAATATATGTGCATTTTATTGTCATACTGAGCCTTTGGCAGATCCCCTGTAGCCCTAGACTAGAGTTCCAAACAACCTTACTATCATGCCATTTTAATTTTGACAATGCTGGGTTGAACTAGATACTTGGCCAGTTGCCCACCTTATAGCCCTGACCTCATTTTATCCTTGGTGCAAATATCTCTTAGATGTTGCATGACAGAACTTTCTTCCCTGGTTCCTGGTCTGTTGATTGGGCTCTTCTCTCTCATGCACATTGTTTGTACTTTTTCCTTTATACTATTATGATCAGATCCCTAACCCTTTATTGCGACTTGTTTCTTATTGTCTCCTGGGGGATTTGCCAGATATCAAGCATAAGAGGAGGGGCATAAAACAACAATAACTGATATAAGGTTAACACCTAATAAGTTTATAGAGAATGCATGAGTGGAGGATTGGTGATAGGGTGGGAAAGGGGCTTTCAGAAATAAAAAATGTTAAGATGATGGAGGCAGGGAACACTAGAACTCATCGTGACTGCACAACTCATTTTAATGGTGATTTAACCATGGGTAAAGGTAGGAAAAGGCTCTAAAGTAGTTATAGTGCTCATTGTACAATTATTCTTGATATGACTGAAATGTTCAATTGTATGATACATAAATTTTGTCCCATTAAAAATGTTGGGGTGGGGGAAAGACTTATCATGTGTATAAGCTTCTTCTAAATCTCTGCATAAGCATTGACTATCATCAGGTTTCATGATCAATATCACAATTACACTATCCTCATGGTTTAGATTGATATCTGATAGCATTTTTGGTTATCCATTGAGTGACTAATTGCACAATCAGCATGCTCAGAGCAGTGAAGATGAGGACTTTAGCTAGCATAAAAATTTATAACTACATAACTGACAGAACCAATCCTACAAGGTCATTTAGACAAACTATGAATCAGAATCAACAAAATAGCAGTTTCCCCCCCTTTTTGAGCTTTTAAAAAAAGTGATTGTGAAATATTTCAGCATCATGTGTGGAAAAGCTATTAGAATTTACTAATACTTCATATAATACTAATATAATCTTTGTAATACTTCATATAATTTACTAATACTTCATACTAATATCATGTATTAGTTACATGTTTTCATGTCTATTTGACAAGTACAGTGTAGGTGTGGAATTTAGCCTATCAGTCAGATCACATGCTGATGATCCCTATGAGAGGTGCAAGTGAGATAAATAACTCACTGGAGTCTACCTCTCTCTCTCTGCTTCATGTTCCTTTAGGAAAGCTACTTGGCTGAGACCTGCCAGAGCCTTGTGATGCTTCCATCCGCATTGGATCCACAAGACTTTTCATCCAAGGACTTTTGATCATCATACATTCTGCATCATTGCATGTAGCTTCGTAAGTGTGAGAGGGATTGATGAACTAGGATCAGACTTATGAAGTTTATTTGGAATCGTCTGCGGTGTTTTTTGGACATTCAATTACTCATTGACATAAAGCTCTTTTTCAAATCATTTTAATGGGGGCTCATACATCATTTCCGACAATACATAAATATATGTATTGTGCCAAGTATCTTCACATGCCTACTGCCGTCATCATTCTCCAAGCATCTGTTTTTCTACTTGAGCCCTTGACATTAGCTTCTCATCCTTTCCCCTCCATCCTGACTTCCCCCTCCTCCACCAACACTCAATACTTTATAAATTATTATTGTTTTGTCATATCTTACACTACCAGATGTCTCCTCTCACCCACTCCTCCAATGTCAGTGCACTCGATAGGAGGTTCTGTGTAGATCCTTGTCACTGGCTCCCGCTCTCTGCCTCATTTTTCCTCCACCCATCCAGTAGTTCCACTTTTACTACTGGCCCCAAGGGGGTCATCTGTGCTGGGTTCCCTGTATCTCCATTTCTCATCTCTACCAGTTTATCTCCTCCAGTCCAGCTGGATTTGTAAGGTACAATTGGAACCATAATAGTTGGGGGGAGGAAGTATTCAGGAACTAGAGGAAAGTTGTATGCTTCATTGCCACCTCACTGCATCTTGACTGGCCTGTCTACTCCTGATGACTGCCCTGTAAGAGGGTGTCCAATTACCCACAAGTGGGTTTTGAGTCCCTACTCTGCTCTCCCCCTCAATCATAGTGATTCTTGTTTTTTTTATGTTTGATATCTGTTCACTTCGGCTCCCCCATGATCACACAGGCTAATGTGCTCCTTCCATGTGGACTTTGCTGGTTCTGGGCTAGATGGCCACTTATTCACCTTCAAGTTTTCAAGATCCAAGATACTTTATCATTTGGTAACTGGGCCCCATTGGATTAGTCCACTTTGTGTACATCTGCTACCTTTTGTCTCCAGTGATCATGTCAGGAGGGTAGGCACATAATGATATGATTTTTGTTCTTTGATGTCTGATATCCACACCTCATGGTTGTACAGGCTGGTGTGTTTCTTCTGTGGTGGACATAGTTATCCTTTAAACATATGTCACTGAATTTGTTTCCTAGTCAATATGGCCTAACACATTACTCAAAAAATTAATAGATATGCACTCAAAATGATTTAGAAGAAGGGAGTACAACAAAATGGTGCAGTAGTCTTGAATGTGGTGTCTTTCTTCATAGTCTCTAGATTGTTCTTGCAGATGCAGATGGACTATCATATATAGTATCCACATGGAGCAAACTTATTGTCCTTCTTGCACATATTGCTAATACATTTTCAATGGAGATATGAGAAAACATGCTTCTTGTACTATATTGGATGACTGTTTCCCCAAATCTATTTTTACATTCAATACTTTGAAATCCCTGTATATTGCTGATATGCTCAAAGGTCACTTCTACCTTCATTGAATATGTTATATTTTCAGAGGAGATTAAGTCTAGATGATTCTGGTAGGCCTACTTGCAATCATATATGTTCTCACAATGTGGACAGTGTGGAAAACACAGGAAAAGGGAAGAAAAAAACAAAACCATAAAGGGAAATATTTTGATCATAGGACTACAGTTCATGGAATTGCTGGAGCCAATAGCTCTTCCTGTAGCTGGAGGAGGAAATTGTTCTATTCTTTTCAAAAGCCTTCTAAGGGGACAAACTCTGCTGATATCTTTGTTTCTGATCTACTGATTTCATATCTGTGGGAAAATATTTTTTTTTCTTTTTAAGTATTCCATTTACAACAGTTTTATATAGCTGCAAAAGAAACAAGTATAATCAGCAATGTCCATTTTTCAAATTATTTACATGGGGTAACGAATACTTTGAATGTAATTCCACTGGGATGTTAACCATAGTCCCTAGAAGCATTTAATATAATGTATGCTAAGTAACAAGCATCCATAAAATACATATCATTTAGTTTGACTCTATTGACAAGTTATTTTTTTAGTAATATAGTTGACTCCTTGAGTAACAAAGCTTAGAATGTTGAAAAGTGCACCAATATGAAACAGGAAAATTGGCCTAGTTGCAATGTCAACTGTAATCTCAATTGCAATATATTTCTGTAGAAGTGAAGCCATTGATTGGGAAGAAATGAGATCCTGAAAATTGGGAAGGGAACATACGGGGGGAGAACATGGGATCTGGGCACACTGAGTATTTCAATTCCATTACCACACTCCGCCAACAGAACCAATCCTCTTACTTCTAATGAATGAGATCAACTTAGGTGTGTCTGATGATTCTGAGATATTCCCTCATGGTGTCTGGGTCAGTTCTTGGGCATCAAGTGAGATAGATGTTTTCCATGACATTATTGAGTGTATTTAAGAATTACCCCTAGCACTCATTTTTATATCTAGACCTTTGGGCATAAAATGAACTGCCACTGTGTCTACATTGATGCATAACGATTTTCTAAGACACTTCAGCAGAAGTAAACATACGAGTCTCTGAGACTGTTACTATTTGTGGGAGCAGATAACATCAACTTTCTCTGGTGAAGTGACTATGGGTTTCAAACTGCTGACCTTGAGGTTGGGAGCTCAACAAGTAACCACTATGACACCAAGCACTAAGTCCCAGAAAAGTCCAAAGGTGACATAGGGATTGAGATACCACACTCCAAATGAACTACTTTATAATCCTGATATATAACCCACAAAATGAAGAATATATAAAAAATGGCTAGCAAGGATATAAGAGAATGTTGCAAGGAACAAAAAGTTGAATAAGTCTAGGTTCATTATTGTAGGCCCACTAACCACAGATAATTCATTCAAGACTACCACTGAGTGATTGAAAGGTAACTCTATAATTAACTATAGTGGATAGAATATGTGGTGGAGAACACAAAAACAAATTAAAAAAAAACAGACTTACCTTTAAATACTCTTTTTTTTTGGGGGGGAGGCATCACTGCCCTCTGGTGGTGGGAGTAGGAGCCCCAGCCTTGCTACGGGATTTGAACCTCCAACCCAGCGGGCCACAGTCCCGTGCATAACCACTACACCACCAGGGCTCAGACTGCCTTTAAATACTCTAAAATCAAGCTCAGGCAGGTTGGCAAATTAGAGAGAATTTATGAGGTTAGACTCCAAACCGTTACATGAAATGCACAGTAGACACATGTACCACAGCCATAAGAAAAAAGTTCATAAAGGAAGTTCTACCATTCATGAAGACTATTGTGGTTATGTAAGCAAAAATAGATATTGGAAGCTGCCTTGCTTGAAGACACACAAGTTCCATGTGACTGATTGGAATCCATGGTGCGTGCCAAGTGGCAATTGTTAGAGAGTAAAGCCAAGATAGGTGTGCTTACTGGAGAGTGCATCGAAATCAAAGCTCTGCAAACAAATCACGGCCATTGCATCCAATCTGACACAGAGCCACCCTCAGTACACTGCTGAATTCAAAATGCTGACCTTGGCCAAATCTACTCAATGCATTGGGATATGGGTAGTTGTAGATGCAGTTAGGCTACAATTTGACACCTTAACATTTCTTCTCCATGTTGACCTACTTTTTTGGCATCACTGCCCTCTGGTGGTCATGGGAGCTACCCAGCCTTGCTGCTGCTGGATTTGAATTACCTAGCCACTGGGCTGCAGTCCCTCACTCAACCACTACGCTACCAGAGCTCAGCCCCTCTATTTTTAAAAATAATTTCTGTTTTCTTTTGATTGATGTTTTTCTCCATTTTACTTTGGTATTTTTACAGGTATTTTGTATTTGTTTTTGTATGTTTCCTCTATATGAAATCTGGGATACATTAAGTTATAGAGAGAGTAACTGAATTAATGGTTTGTTATAGGTATTGCAGAGGAATGTAGGGAGAAATGTGGAGCTAATAATGGTGAGTATCGGAAAGAAGACAATTTTCTACAGACGTGATGATGATTCTATACCTCTTTTACATATGATTGAGCTACTTAATTGTGTGATATGTGAGTTATGCGACAATAGACATATTTTTTCCCAATGATTTTATTGGGGGCTCTTACAGCTCTTATAACATTCCATACATCATTTGTATGAAGCATATTTTTACACGTGTTGTATGGAATGCTATAAGGACTGTTAGAACTTGCAATAAAATCACTCAGGAAAAAAAAGAGGGGGAAAGTGGAGTTTGCACCAAGGACTTAAGTAGAAAATATTTGGCAACATGTGTACAAATATGGTTGATATAAATAAATATATTTTTAAGAAAGGAAGAGCACATGATCCTACTCTCATTGTTCATTAAATTTTACAGTTTCTTGTGAATAAAAAATTACTTAACTGCTTTAAAGATAAATCTATTTTTTCCAGTTTTGAAGGTTATAAATCAGAAATCACATAGCAACAGTATTGTAAAAACTTGAAAGTCCCTTGAGAAGAATGCATTTGTTGTCTCTTACAGCATCAAGATGAACTTGATAGCTGCAGGAACTCCTTGGCCTGTGACCATACTTCACCATTGTTTCTTCATGGGATCTTGTTGCCTCTCACTTTTATCTGGATTTTATGCAGTGCCTATGTCACAAGACTGCACTTCATTGCAAGTAGGGCTGTAAGAATAACCCTCCTTCAACTCTCTCTGCAAAGACATTTTCACCAGAAAAGTAAAAATCCCATCTCAAAAAGTGTGTGAACAAAGAATCAAGTGAAAAGTCAGACCAACAAGCGTTGAAAGCTTTGAAGTTTCCATCCGCTGAAGACATCCTCAACCTAGAGGGTAAAATTTGAATGCTAAGAGACTATATTCCCAGAGAGAGTATCACCTTACAAAATGCAAACTAAAAAAACAGAACAGTGTACAATGGGCAATGAAACAGGCTAATAGTAGTATCTGAGCCTATTCACAGTGGAACAAAAGGATGGCCAAGTGTGTGCTGAAGGATCCATCAAAAACATCAAATTATTGATAAGAACATCTGTCATCTTAATGATCAAGGCAAGATAAAATAGCAGAACACACATGCAGGACTCCATGATGCTGTGCACTTCAGTGGTTGGCATCTGGTCATATAGCAAACATGATACCTATTTCTACAAGAAATAATCATTCAAACAAAGTTACAATAAGGCAAATATAATCTGGTTGAGACATCTCATGTAAACTTTGCTCCGTTCTATGAGGATATTTGTTCATTAACAATTTAGGGATGGCTACAGTTCTCACACAGATGTCATCAAAGGGTAATTCAGAAGTGCATGGGATGTGCAAGGTAGTCATAGGTGAGAGTCAGGACAATGGACAGATTTCCAAGTACAGTTGCCAGATACATAGTCAGGAATGTGGTAAAGAGGAGAGGCAGCAGTTCTGGATCTACTGCCAGTCCAAGGAGAAAGAACCTGGAGACATATGTTTAGTTTCTGCATCCTGTATTGATGAATCTGATTGTGTGTGTGTGCATGTGTGTGTGTGTGTGTGTGTGTGTGTGTGTGTGTGCACGCCTCACTGCTCTCTGGCGGTTGTGGAAACCACCCAGTGCTGCTCCTGAGAGCCGCAGCTGGATTTGAACAGCCAAGCCCGCGGGCCGCAGTCCCACACTCAACCACTTACGCCACAGGGGCTCAGCTGATGAATCTGATTTTTAAAACTGAATTACAGGTCGTCAAATCTATGATTGTCCAATTGTTAGGCTGTAACTAAACCATGGAAGGCAGATATTACCCTGAGGAAGGATGAATCAGAAATGAGGTAAATCCATGAAAAAGAAAAACCTGTTGTCATCTCAGGAAAGATGACCACATGTTCCACATCGTTAGAGGCAATGAAGTAGCCCAGCTTGCAGTCAGTTGCATTTGGGGCTGCCAATTGGAAAGTCAGCAGTTCAAACCCACCGTCCAGTGAGTAGGGCACAGACTAAGATTTCCACTCTTGTAAAGGGTTACAGTAGTCTTAGAAATGCACAGTGGTAGTACTATCCTGTGTTATAGGGTATGCATGTGTCAATGCAGACTCAATGGCAGTGATGTTGGTTTGATAAAGGAAGAACCTCTAAGTGAGAGGTCATAGGGTATCTGCAGACTTTGTATCCCTGCAGATTAAATATTCCACATTTCTTCCTCTTGTTTGGTGTCATGGATTATGTTCCGTCTAAGAGTGATCATATGAACAACAGAGTGAAACACTGCACAGTCTTGCACCATGCTCACAATTGTTTCTGTGACTGAGCCCTCTGATGCCACCACTATGTCGGTTCATCTTCTCCTGCATCTTCCTCTTTTTGATGACCTCTCACTTTGCAAGACAAAATGTCCTTCTCCAGGGAATGCTCTTTCCTGACAATATAACCCAAGGCTGTAAGAGGAAGTTTTGCCATCCCTGCCTCTAAGGAACCCTCTGACCTTACATTTCCCAATAGATATCTCTTTATCTCATTAGCAGTCCATGGCACTTCACATATTCCCCTCCAGTGCTACAATCCAAATGCCTAAATTTTTCTTGGGTTTACCTTATTTAATATCCAGGGAGGGCTTTCCCTCTGCCATTGTCCCTTGTCACAAACTGGAGACATGCAACTCCCCAACTCTAGTCTGGACTAAATTGTCCTGATTCCAGAGCTAACTAGAGAAGCTGATGGGTCAAGCTCCAGGGGTACAGTTCTGTATAGCTAGGCTGGGACAGATGTAAGCACAAATATACTTGGTTCTCTTCCCAATCCAGGAGAGGGCTAGTCTAGTCACTCACAGTAATTTTGCCACATCATAGGTACCACACAGCCTGAGGATGACTGTATTGAGTCACCCAGAGCCAGTGTCACTGGTGAATGAGCAAACTCTCCACACAAGCTGGGGAAGCTCTAGCCCCACTGGGCACATCTAACCTCTTCTTCATGAAATCATACCTACAAGATTCTCTCTTTAGACACCTGAAGCAAGGCCATTCCCAGGCATTTTTTGCCTCTCTCTGTGTTGGAAGAAAAACACACCTGACCTTTGTAAGATGTTTGCAGAACAATACAAGCATATGCTTTCCCACAGGTTTCACACTGGGAAGGCATGCAGAATGCAGGCCCAAAATGAGAGCCAGAGTTCAGAAGCTGCTATTGGCTGAGGTAATAGACAACCTGAGCTACCAATCCCTCAGCTAGTATATGACATGAGCCCCTGGTCAGCACCCCAAGCCATTCACTTAAACAACCTGCCCTCTCAGGATGTTATTACGTACTCCCTCCTTCCTAGACCACCTAGGTAGTTTGCAGAAATATATCCAAGCACCACACCCATGAAACCACTTGCATAATACAAAACATATTAAATCCATCCCTTCTGACCTGACCTCCCAGAAGTATTTTCCTTAAAGCTAACTAACCTAAATATTAAGAAGGCAGAGATTAAGTACTACCGACCAAATCATTTCCTTAGCCGTAATCTCAACCCTACCCTGCTGTGTTAGAGTAGATAAACTAGAAAAACAAATTCATAGGCACTCATTTTTATGAGAATTATGTGCAAGAGCAACTGTACATTAAGAAAAAGTTGCAGCCCAGTCCACAGCCATAAGTCCGATATTAGCCAATATACCTGATACCAATCCATAAGTCCTCTTCAGACATACCAAGCACAGGCAATGACACCAGGACAATCATAGGCCAGTGGGTGCAGAGTCTTGTGCATCCAGTGGCAGTAGAAGAATCTCAGTGCTGGCAGGGCTGTGTCTCCTCCAGTTTCCAGGGTTTAGGGTCTATCAGCATGCTGCCATGTGACTCCTCAGCTACATGGTCTCCAGGGGAGTGAGCCTTGTCAGTTCAGTGTCTTCAAGGGAGACAACTGAGAGATACAGTGTCTCAATGAACGAATTACCATATTTCCCAGAATTCTCAGGAGAAAGCCATGCCCCACAGAGGTCTCATTGGCTACCTCTAGATTGACAGGTTAGACATCACCCCTACACTCTTAATCCTAAAATTGACACCAGATTAGGTGACTGCCACACCTGCCATCTTAAAACACCATAAGAAAGTAAAACAAAATTCTACTGGACTCTGTCTCCAACTGCTCAAAAAAATACCTCTGCTCCTCATAGTTCTGATTCTGGCCCCTGACAAGGTCTAGACCCCAGCTGTTCTTGCCTTGGAATTGATGCTGCTGTGCATTTTCCCATTCTTATTCCTTGACCCTCTTTAACACGACAGCACTCAGGTTCTTATAATTCACAGCTACAGAATCTGCTCCAACTCTGAGCACCCTTAGAAGGCAGAGTAAAACCGTATCTTTGACTTTCCATGGCTTTAAATCTTCACTGAAGCATATCCCTTCTTTCTTTTCTCACGGAGCAACTCACGGGCTCAAACACTGTACTTAGGATTAGTGGTTCATCTTGTTGGTCCCTTTACCAACAGAGCTCCTTAAAGTTCTTGCAGTCATCATTTTACCTGTATCAGGAATTCTCATTTAAGGAGGGACCTATAAAGATTTTCATTAGTATTGAGAACATATATTAGTTGGGTCTATCTCACACAAAACTCTTACTTTCACATCAAGAGTTTATAATTGGTTGGAATGGGCACATCATCCCCAGAGAGAGAATTAATGATCAAAGTGTATATTAAGGAAGTTAACAGGTTGTGATGCAAATGAAAACATGATACAGTTGTTTGGTATGCAATAATTACAAACTTATTTTTTGGTTGTTAATTAATGTTCCCTACCAACTGTCTGTGAGTTTGTCATTCTGTGGTGGCTTGTGCTTTATTGTTATGTTGAAAACTAGGAAAATTTCATTTCAAATGCAAGCAAGACCTCCTCCCAAAGTGGTCAATTTTCAGAAGAGCTTCCAGGGAAAAAAAAACAAGACAACAAAGAAGGACTTCACTCCCCACTTTGGAGGAAGAAACCACTGAAAAACTTACGCATAGCTTCAAAGTATTGCCAGACTCTAAAAGCCTAAACAAAGGACAATAACAGCCAAACTACTCCTGGAATTGAGGATGGTGAGACTACATTTGAGGACTAAGAACAAATTTTAGGAGGGCTCAGTCCTTGGTGAAGAACATTAAGAGCGAGGGGGAGAGCAGGGTGGGGCACAAGGCCCATTTGTGGACAATTGGATGCCCCCTTACAGGGGCGACATGGGGAGGAGATGGGCCAATCAAGGTGCAGTGAGGTAGCAATGAAGCATAAATATTTCCTCTAGTTCCTGAAGGCTTCCTCCTCCCAACTACCATGGTCCCAACCCTGCCTTGCAAAGCCGGCAGGACTGAAGGAGATACACTGGCACAGAGGAGAACTGGAAATACAGGGAACCCGATGCGGATGAATCTCTCAGGGCCAGTGTAGAGAGTGGAGTTACCAGATGGATGAAGGGAAGGTGGGGTGGAGAGAGGGAGCCAACTGTGAGGATCTACAGATGGCCTCTTGGCTGGAGGACGGATATAGGGAGGAGAGGGAAGGGGGAGATGTCAGGCAGTGTAAGATATGACAAAACAACAATAATTTATAAAATAACTGGGAGGGGGGGAGGACAGAAGGGGAAGGATGAGAAACTGATATCAAGGGCCAGAGCAGAAAAGCAGGATTTGGAGAATGTTAATGAAAGTAGGCATGTGAAGGTGCTTGGCACAATATATGTAACTATGTATTATAAAAAGCGATGTGTGAGCCCCCATAGGCAGTTACAGGCTCAGAAACCCACTGGGGGGATGTTATGAGACAGTGTTGACTCAATGAAAGTGAAATTGCTCTTTTTTATTATGTAAAGTAATTGATGTTTGGAATAAATCCCAAGTCAGGGGAATATTTATATTTTAAGAATTCTAGTGCATTTGTTCTTGGGGAAAGTAAAAGAAATAGAAATATAGAAGCTTAGTATTTGAAGATGTCTAAGATATTTGTCCTCTAGAGAGATGCTCAACTTAACTGCTTTTGGAAGCCTCAAATTTCCCCCCCTTTAAAATAAGTTCTTATAGTACATTAACTATTTGCTGAATATTCCAAAATAAAATCTGCTTTCCTTGAAACAACTCATAGATATTTTGTTTTATATCATGATTACAAAGTGCATAATAGAATATCACTAATCCTAAGCCATTCCCGCCACCTAAACACATCTGCAAAACCCTTTATTAAAGAAATGTAATAACCACCCTTTATCGAGCTAATGATATTCAAAAGTTCCAAAAAGTGGAGGTGAAAATAATATACTAGGATGAAACAATTATCCTACAGGCATATGTCTTCTGATTTCTCTTTTGAACACTTTTCCAAATTTAAACCTAAAAAAGAGAACATATTTTCTCTCTGTAGGTATTGCATTCTCTCTATGGTATGATATCTGCATGTGTGACTATTTTTTAAAGGATCAAAATGAAAATTAGTCCCTGGATGAAGCAATAATGTTTGAAATTTCTGTTCAATTTTGGTAAATTCTCTAAATTTCCTTCAAAGAAAAAAAGCTGTTTGATTTTTTGTACAAAGAAGTGTCTCAAAGTCTCTTAGTATTAATCCCAAAGGCTTCATGATGGAGAATGGTGAAACCTCCTACTGTTGCCTACAACTACACACATAGTGTTATGTCATTTGATGAAATGAAACTAAGTGTGAATGTTGCTGATGTTCAAAAAGATACTATTACATGCATTTTTGAGTAACTGATAAATTTCCTGAGATGAGGCAGTCATTACAAAGAAGATTTCTGATTAAAGAGTTTTCTCAAGCTTACTTTTATGTCTTTGTTCCTCAGACTATAGATGAAAGGATTCATCATTTGGGGGACTACTATGTACATTATTGAGTCTACTGCTGTTTTTCAGGAAGATTGTGTAAATAAAGAATTTATGTACATGCCAATACCTGTCCCAGAGAACAGAGAAAGAATTGGCAAGTGAGAGCCACAGTTGGAAAAAACTTTATGCTTCCCACTAAATGATGATATCTTCAGAACAGCAGAGATAATGTGAGAGTAAGAGAATATGATCTGAAACAGAGAAACACCTCCCAAAATGGAAGCAACAGTGTATATGAGGATGTTATTAATAAGGGTGCTGGCGTGGGCAATATTGAGGAGCTGATCAAGTTCACAGAAAAACTGAGGGATTTCCAGATGTGTACAGAAAGTCAGTTGCAGAATCATCAGACTGTGCAGCAGGGCAACCATTATACTAATTAGCAAGGAAATCAGAATCAACAGCTCACAGAAGCAGGGGTTCATGATGACTGTGTACCTCAGTGGGTAACAAATAGCAGTCATAGTCCATTGCTCCAAGAGGAAAAATTTCAAAAGCACAAAAGACCAAGACAAAGAAAATCTGGTTGAGGCAGCCTGTAAAAGTGATGGTCTGATTCTGTGTGAGGATGTTCAACAGCATCTTTGGGATGGTAGATGTGCTCACAGAGAGGTCAGTAAAGGACAGATGGGAGAGAAAGAAGTACATGGGTGTGTGCAGGTGGGAGTCAGAGATAATCTGACTCTGGATCATCTGTCAGTCCCAGGAGAATGGACTCTGTGATAACTGTTTGGCTTCTGGATACTGTATGGTTTATGACTCTGATAAAAGAGATCAAGGAAAAAGAGAACCAAGTGTGCTTCCTCAGAAGCAGCAATAGTAGAACAACCACTGGATGCAGACTCTCTCTTGAGAAAAAGAATAGGAAAATGAAGGCGATGTCAAAAATCAAGCTTCAGGGTCTGATTTTTGTTTCTTTTTAAAAGGGAAAAATATGTATAGTTATCAAAGGACTAGAATGTATAGTTTTTATTATCATATGCAATATTCATGTTGATGTGTCTATTTAAATATCTATCTTTTAAAAAACAATATGATAAACTTGGGTTGCACCCTGATTAGTAAACTTGGGACACTATGTCATTCCCTAGAGATCAGAGACACACATTAGCCACAATAAAAATTACCCTAAGGAAGAAGAACATAACATGAATATGACAAGCTTTCTTTGACTACTATAACCATGCTGTTGTTTGATACCATCAAATCAGTTTCATCTCACAATGACCCAAGCACAACAGAAGGAAACCCTTTACTGTCATGGGTCATCTTATTAATTGTTCCACACTTCAGCCTGTTGGTCCAGCCACTGTTTCAATCTGTCTTTGTAACCATAGCATTCTAGCAAATGTCATGAATTTTGTTCACAAAAAAAAAACCTACGAGATGTGTAAGTCAGAGAGATGATTTCATCATGGTTTGAAAAGGTTTGGCTGGTGCTCAGATGTAAAATCACATTCATTTCAAGGGCAGAGCTAGAGACAAAGAGAATTGGTGACTTTATTGACAGCCATGTAAATCATGGGTGTCAAACTCAGTTAATACACTGTTACCATTTGTTGCAACACAGGCCACATAACATTTGAAAATGTTGTTAAATTTTTATTTTGAAATGAGGATTTAGGGATATGGACAGCATAATTAAACACTGTATGATTCCTTTTACTTAACCATTTATTTTTTCAATGCATTTATCAAACTACACTTAGTCCTTTTTATCCCAAAATTGTCAGCACTTTCTTCTACAAATTTTCCAATATCTGGATTCAAAGCTTGAGAACAGACACTCTTCGTTAAGGCAGTGTTATAGGTAAGATTGTGGTGCCAACATGGCCAAAGACGATAGGTAGGTCTGTTGTGACGACATGGCCAATGAACACATGTGATCAATTGAAGGGTGGAAATAGAAAAGGCTTCGCAAGCTCTTCCCTTGCTCTCTTTCTTTCAGATCTTCAGACCAGACAGCTGCCTTGTTTGTCCTGTGCCTCCACCTCCAAGCTACACTACCCGTGGGGCAGCTAATCATGGACTGTGGAGCTGTGAGTTGAGGTTCCTTCAAGCCCTGCTTCACCACGCTCCTGGGACATACATCTCTTGAGCTGGGGAGTGTTGGACTCTGTCATCTGGCTGACTGTTGGCGACCTGCTCTGCCGTTTGCTGCCAGTAACCAGATAGCCTGGATTGCTCTACAGAGGACTACTCAGCGGCCCTCCAGACTTGAAGGACTGCCAGTCTTCTACCTGTCTCATGCAAGTGAGTTGCACCGAGCAATTTGTACTGCTCTATAGATAGCTAACTGTTTCTTATATTATATACCCTTCTCTCTATATAAACATATAAAGAGAATTACTAGTATCCTGGTTTTATTTCTCTAAGAGAACCCTGCCCCACGCAGGCAGATGAATATTTATCAGTTAATCTTGATCCCTATGCTGATTAATTTCATTTCATGGAGGAAAATAGTTGTTCACACAAGTACATAGTTCAAAATTAGGATAAAATTGGTGCAGCAAAGTTTTTAATTTCTGGGTACTTCTCATCTAAATAAGAATATATTTGTGATGCCCCCCCCAAAGAATACATTTGGGTAATTCCTACTTCACATCATTTGTCTTTTAAAACAGAATGGTTTGGAAATGAATTAATTCAAAATCTTGCATGAAATACTTAAAAATTAAAATGAACATTCTTGACAAAAGTGCCTAAATGCAGGGATAGAATATATTATCTAAAACCTAACAAAGGAAATGTAACATATATCACTTACATATCAATATACACTTTAAGATGCTTACAGTTAAATGTAGTGCCAAATTTAACAAAGTCCAACCATCACACATTTTCACTTGGCTTTTATGTTGAGACTAGAATATATAACAAAGTAACTAATAATAAACACAAAATGTTGGGCAGCTGACCAATGTGTGGCACAATCTGAATGGCTTCCTTCTAAAAAGGTGAACTAGTGCTGCCATTAGGTATGATCCCTCACAGCACAACCCAGAGTGCTCTTTGTAACCTTTTGCTCATGGGATCTGTGTACATTACATGACACTGAGAGTGGCAGACATATAGCACTTCCACATATCGCCGGAACTGAAACAGTACATTTATACATGTCCACAGACCCCCCAGGAAAGTCCCTGGACCAAGTGTATACTCCTCTTCCATAGTTAAAATGATAACGAGGGAATTGTGTGTATGGCATTGCCTCCATCTTCCTTAGACACTATTTTCTTCATACCATTTTTTCTACTGTCATTTTATTTCAGACCACCATTGGCCACAAAAAAATTGCCACATGTGACCTGCAGCCGTCTGACAACCCTGATGTAAAGATACAAAGATACTTGACCAGAAAATTACAAACAAAAAGGTTTGAAGTCCTATCTCCAATTTTCACCTGCATTTGCTTTATTCACATGCATGTATTCTTGGATTTTCCTATAGCCAACCACGTGCCCCTCTTCTAAAACAAAAACTAATGGACCGGGCCGGCATCCTCAAGGATTAATGGCTGGCATCTATTCTGTATGTAGAAAAAAGGAAGCATGTTTTCAGGAAAGACAGAGTCTGTGTGAAGCACAAAGTTCCTGTACAAAAAAGGTCCTCTCTGGCAGGATGGTCATGTATTATCCCTCCATACAGGAAAAGAAGCCTTTCAGTTCAACATCATAGACATGCTATTTGCAGTTTTTGTATCGCTGGAGGACCAATATCCAAAGGTCCTCATTCATTGTTTCTCTTATCTCAGAACAGTACATGTGGTTAATTCTTTAACCCTGTGAGATCAATTCCACTTTGACACTCAATCCTTATTGCTGCACTCCTGTACTTCACTTATGTTATAAATATGTACCTACCATTATTTTCCTGGTGGAAATCAATCCTTTCTTATTAGATAACCAAAGAATTCTCTCTTTACCAAACACCTCAGAAAAATGCAATATTAGGCATGGAAATAGAGTTCAAATATTTGAGTATTTCGAAATGTGTCTGTAAATATTCATATTTATTGCCAGCTAATTGATGCCTACTTATACTAAACCTACAGGTTCATGCAGAAGTTTCCCTCTGGGTTTCTGAGACTGCAACTGGAAATTGAAATCCCATAGGATATAGAAATACCACTATTAGGCATGTGACCTAAAGCAATAAGAGACCTAAGATGAGCTGAGTTGGGCTCTCCCATGTTCAGAGCAGCACAGTTCACAATAGATAAACAGGGGAAGCCGCCCAAATACCCAACTGAGGAATAATAGAAACAGAAACTCTGGTACATTCACACAGTGGAATATGATGCATCCCTAAAAAAAATGAAATACCACATGAAATCAAAGGACCTAGACACCACAGAAGGACAAATATTGTCTGAGTCCACCACTGTAAGAAGAAACACCAATTAAACAAATCTTAGCAAAGGACTCCTGAACAAAATGAGAAAACACTACCTACTGGCACTGGAATAAACCTCATTGTCTTTTTAGTACTTCACAAGAGCCAATGTGAAGGACACCCCACATTGACAGGGGTCACTCCATTAAAAGGCAGAATTGGGAGATGACCATCCACTTGAGGCTACCCAATGTTAGAGCAAATCAATGGGCCCCCACAGGAATGGAAGGAGAAACCTTTGGAAAATTCAAATCAACACCAGGAGAGGGGATCATGTACATTCTGGGGGAGATGCTGGTATTTGTTGGTGGGTATGGTGGGTAATTCCCTCACAGAGGGAATGGATGCTGAACAATAAGGATAGGGAAGCAAGAGAGACAACAAGCCATATTTTATTTTATTGATTAGACATTATGAGTAGGTGTCTACCCAAATTTCAGTGAACCATTCCATAGACTAAGCACCCTGATGATCATGGAAGCTTGTCCTTGAAGGCAGCATGGCATCACGCAGGGACCACACCAAAAGGTGTAACTAGAGATCCTCCTGAATGAAGTGAACCCTCCCTCTAAGCTGCCTGTACTCTTGGACTGGGTATTGGGGTGTGTGGATAGGAGAGGGAGCAGAGAGTGTCTGTCACAGCATGGTAGAAGTGACAGTTATTGGACCTTGGAAGAACCCACAGCCCAGTGGATGTTTAATGGAATGGAACCCAGGATCACCATACATGTAATACCTGTTGCAGTGGCACAACAGGTTCTGATCCATTGAGTAGGGATCTACATTTGAAAGAATTGTTCCAGAAAGTTCCCCCCACCCGACACCAATACCCATCCTTAAGGCCAACACACTCCTTTCTAATGGGAAATCAAACTATATAAGACAAAAGCTCCTGTGTTGCAACTCAAGATGGAACTACACTTACCTAGACTCCTCATACTGATGGTTTCTGGAGTGTTGGGTCACTAGGAAGAATGATGATGATAATAAGGCAATATAGGTTTATACCACAAGGAGGTGATGGTCAATGATGTACTTTGGGTTTTGATTTACTGCTTGTAGCTATCATTCTCTCTCTCTCTCTCTCTCTCTCTCTCTCTCTCTCTCTCTCTCTCTCACTCTTTCATATTTTGTTTCGTTGTTGATTTTCTTATAGATCCTATTAATACATTTGGTCTTATGTGCTTCATGGGAGACGCTCAATCTTCAGGAAGAAACAAATGGAATCTGGGTTGCTACTTAACTCTAGGCCCAATTCAAGAACAGTTAGTTCTGATAAATTGGTCCTGCTTGATACTAACCTTATTGAAATTATCACTGAAGATAACAGTGACAACAGGGCTGAACCCCCGTGGAGTAGTGGTTGTGTGTGGGACTGCAGCCCACTGGGATGGAGGTTCAATTCCAGCAGTGTGGCTGGGTCTCCTACTCCCACCACCAGAGAGCAGTGATGCCCCCCCCCAAAAAAAAAAAAGTAAAACAAAACAAAAAAAAAGAGTGACAACAAATTGTGGTGAAGAAAAGAGATGGTGCCCAGATATCAGTCTGAGTAGTGTCTGTTGTCTTAAAGGCATGTATTCAGACTAAGCAAAAAGTCAACCATGTCCATAAGGAGAAAGCACACCTGTTTGTGTGACCCAAAGAGAACAATCTCAGAATTCTAATATGGTGAAGGGGAAGTATCAGACCTAATATTTGGAACCCCCGATTTGTAGAAGTCTATGGAGCACAGGGGGAGCACAAAGCATATCTGTAATTTCTAGTCAGACTTTGCTCATGGCAGAGTACTGCTAGTCCCAGAGTAGAATTCCAAGTAGCTTTGCTGTCGGGCCATTGTAATCTTGATTATGCAGGATGGAACTTGATATCTGACAAGATGACCTCCTTATAGTCCAGACTTCAATTTATTCTGGGCGCAAGTATTTCTTAGGTGTGCCATGATAGAAACGTTTTTGTTTGGTTCCTGGACTATTGATAGGTGTCTTCTCCCTCTCACATGTTGTTTGTATTTTTGCCTTTATACTATTATTATATTATCCATACCACTTCAGTATGACTTATTTCTCATTGTTTTTGTTTGGTTTTTTTTTTCAGATAGGAAACACAGGAATGGAAGTTAATAAACTGATACAAAGTGTCATAGGGAATGTAGGGTGGTAGAGTGGTGATAGGGATGGAAAGGAGATTTCAGGAGTAAATAATGAAAGCAGGTGGGAAAAGAGAGCAGTAGAACTCATCGTGTTTGGACAAGGTATTTTATTTTTTTATTTATTTTATCTTTAATCATTTTATTGGGGGCTTGTACAACTCTTATCACAATCCACATATACAGCTATTGCGTCAAGCACTTTTGTACATTTGTTTCTCTCATCATTCTCAAGACACTTACTTTCCACTTGAGTCCCTGATATCTGCTCCTCATTTTTCCCTCCTTCCTTGCTCGCCCCTCCCATGAGCTCCCCTGGTAATTTATAAATTATTTTTTCATATTTTACATGATCTGACATCTCCCCTCCCCCACTTCACCACTGTCAGTCCCCCAGGGAGGAGGCCATATATAGATCCTTGAAATCTGTTCTCCCTTTCTAGCCCACCTTCCATCCACCCTCCCATCATTGCCCTTCTCACTACCGGTCCTAAGCGGTTCTTCTGGCCTGGATTCCCGGTGTTTCCAGTTCCTATCTGGACTGGTGCACATCCTCTGGTCCAGATGGATTTATAAGGTAGCATTGGGATCATGATAGTGGAGGGGGAAGGAAGTACTCAAGAACTAGAGGAAGATTGTATGTTTAATCAGTGCTGCACAGCACCCTGAACTGACTTGTTCTCTCCCCGGACCTTCTGTAAGGGAAGGTCCAGCCACCAGCAGATGTATTTTGGGTCCCCACTCTGCCTTCCCCGCACACAATGATATAATTTTTTGTTCTTTGATGCATGATAGCTGATCCCCTTGACACCTCATGATCATTCAGGTTGCTGTGCTTCTTCCATGTGAGGTTTGTTGCTTATTGGTTAGATGGTTGCTTGTTTATCTTCAAACCTTTAAGGTCCTGGACTCTACATCTCCTGATAACCAGGGACCTTCACCTTTTTTTTTTTTTTGCCACTTTTGCTTCTGCAACCACTATTTTGTGTTGAAACAGGCTGGTGTGCTTCTTCCAGACAGGCTTTTCTGTGTCTCAGCTAGATGGCCATTTGTTTGTCTTCAATCATTTAAGACCCCAAGTGCTATATCTTTTGATAGATGTGTGTCATCAGCTGTTTTCACCGCATTTGCTTATTTATCTGCTTTTTCCTTAGAGATCATGTTGGGAGGGTGAGCATCTCAAACTGTTAAATTATTAGAGCAAAATATTCTTATATTGGGGGAGTACTTGAATAGGGGGCCACTGTCCATGCGTTTTCTTAATATTAACCCTATAAATACATGTACATAGATCTATTTCCCCTTCATTGTATGTAAATATATTTACATATGTATATACCTGTGTTTATATCTCTATATATACCCTCTGCCTCCTAGTTTTTTTCTCTATTTCTTTTTACTTTCCTTTTGTCCTACTATCATGTTTGACCTTTATATGGGTTTCAGGGTTCCTCTTGGCTACAAAGGAAAACTCATTTTAGAGGCAATCTAACCATGGGTAGTGTTGGGGGAATACTTTCAGATGTGGTGTTGGCTGTAAAATTACTCTTGATATAATGGAAATGTTCAATTTTATGATACAGAAATTTTCTCCCATTCAACATGCTGGAGAAAAAAGACATGTTCTTGGTCCATTCATCCTAAGTCTCAGCATCAGTTTTGAACACCACCAAGTTTCATTATCAATGTCACAATAGTATTCTCTTATTGGTTTAGATTGTTACCTGATAGCATTGTTAGTTATCCATTGAGCTTCTAATTGCCAAGTCAGCAATTTGAATTCAGCTTCTGCTTAGAGCAATAAAGATGAAGGCTTTTTAGTAGCATAAAAATTTACATTTAGACGTCTGGGAAGAAGGCGACTGCGTGACACTCACAAGAGAGAATCAGCAGGAGATCGGCCCAGGGAGTGTCTGAAAGAGAAACCCAGCACTCCTGGATCAGTGGAGGATCATCATAAATATGAGTAGGCACAGATTCACGGGGTTCTGAGGGGCTAGAGGCTTTGGGCTTGCCACAGTGAAGCCCGGCTGGGGTTTGTCCCACCACTGTCTGTCACTGTCTCTGCCAGAGCCACTGCTGGGAAGGTTTGAGCCAGCACAGGGACATCGTCTAGTTAGAGAGGCTGCTGAGTTAAGCTTAATTTTTTTAAAAAAATGCAAAAGGAACATTGGGGAAAAGCTACTGTATACAGACATAACTGGAGAGAGGCCCAGGTAGTATGGCAGGGGCCAGACCAAATCCAGAGCTACGTATGGTAGCCAACTGGATTGGGAGGATGGGGATAAGGGGTGGGTTAGATGGTGATGTGTAGAGAGGGAATGAATGGGGTAATAACCCACCTGAGGGAAATGTATTGTTTATATCTCCACAGGGAAAGAGGGACCAAACTGAAACCCTATGATCCAGGATGTGAATGCAATGTGACGGCATGGAACGGGAACCAGTGGAGGGGTCTGAACACACAATCCCAATCCCAACTACAGGGGCAGTCACCCCTCCACCATGGGAGTCTGCCTTGAAGGTCAGCACTGAAGCTGCAGCTCAGCTTGGGGAGTAAGAAATGCGTGACCAGAGCGCATGAGAACAAATGAAGGGGGAGGAAGTGAGAATGGAGTGCATCCTGGCCCACCGATCCTTCAGGATGATATTCCCACTCAGAACAGCCGATGCACAGAGAGGATCATATGGCCAGCCCCACTATGAAACACAGCTACCATCGCTGACCCAAGGCCTTTCGGACTCAACAATGGAGAAACAGGTTCAGGATTATACCATATCTGACACAACCACACCATTGAAAACCCTAAGGGTGTGCAACAAAGCATGGAGTTACAGATGGAGTGACAAGGGTGTGGCACCCCATCCGCCTAAACTGGGAGACACTCTTGGAAGTCAATGAACAGCCCTTGAACTATTTACAGGTTTTTACATTGTCATTATTTTTGGGGGGGGGGGCATCACTGCCCTGGTGGTGGGAGTAGGAGGCTCTGCCTTGCTCCTGAAGAGCTGCTGCTGGATTTGAACTTCTAACCCAGTGGGCTGCAGTCCTGCGCACAACCACTACGCCACCAGGGCTCAGCCCTATTGTCATTATTTTTAACATATTTATATATGACATTGGGTTTTTTGTTTTTTATCACTGTTTTATTTTCTTTGGTTGCTTCAATTTAGGATACCATTTTTTGTAAATATTGGCAGGTCTATCTAGATATGATAGGCTGGAAAAACAGTCTGGAGGCAAAAACGACAGGACTGATGGTTCCGGGGTGGGGGACGTGGGAGGAGGGGAGGATGGGGAAAGGAGGTTATGTTGACCTGCCCAGGGATAAGGGAATAACAATTGATTCAAAATCAGTGACAAGGTGAGTGAGCAAAATCCGATAGGGATTGATCAAGAGTAATATAACAGAGAGAAAATACTGAAACACAAATGGAGGCTGAGCATGATAGTGGGACAAGAGGAAAGTAAAAGGAAATAGAGGAAAGAATTGGGGGTAAAGCACATTTATAAAGTTTAAATACAGACATGTACATAGATGCATATATTTATATGTGATGATGGGCATATATTTATAGGCTTAGTAGTAGGACAGCAGATGGGCATTGGACCTCCACTCAAGTACTTCCTCAGTGCAAGTACATTTTGTTCTATTAAATTGGCATTCCATGATACTCACCTTCCAGAGATGATCATTGAAGGCAAATGTGTGCCTAAGCAAATGTAGTGAAGAAAGCTTTCAAAAAAAAGTAGCTTCTGGGATCTTGAAGGCTTGAAAGTAAACAAGCAGCCATATAACTCAGATGGATGAAACCCATCAGCTTGTGGGATCACGAGGTGTCAAAGGGATCAGTTATCAGGCTACAAGAACTAAAAAGCATAACATTGCATGCTCAGCTTCCTGACATGATCACTAAAGACATATGTGGTCATAAGCAAATATGGGGAAGAAAGCTGATGGTTCCCGGCTATCAAAATATATAGCATCTGGGATCTTAAAGGCTTGAGTAAACAAGCGGCCATCCAGCTCAGAAGCAATAAAACCCACATGGAAGAAGCACATGAGCGTGTGTTACCACGAGGTGATGAAATCTGGTGTCAGGCATCAAAGAACTAAAATTAAATCATTATAAATGAGGGGGAGTATGGATTGGGGATCCCAAACCCATCAATAGGTGAAGTGACATCCTCTTCTACAGAGGTTGCAGAAAGGAAATCAGCCAGTTAAGGTACAGTGTAGTAACAATGAAATATGTAACTTTCATCTGGTTCTCAAATGCTTCTTCCCACTCACCATCATGAACCCAGTTCTACCAGACAAATCCAGCTAAATCAGGGGATGTACACTAGAGTCAGAAACATGGGAAATTTAGGAGAGATATTTTCTCAGGACTAGTGGTGGGAGTGGTGATACTGGGAGGATGGAGGTATGGTGAAATAGACAGGGGGAACCAATTTCAGGGATCTACATACAATCTCTTCTTTTGAGTCCAGACAACAGGGAAGTGAGTTCAGGGACACATTAGACAGTGTACAATATGAAAAAAGTAATAGCAAATTGTAAATTGTTAAGAGTTTATGCATAATGGGGAGGAGGAATGGGAAATATAGAGAACAGGTACTGGTAGCCTAAGTGGAGGGAGGATGTTTTGAGAGTGATAATGGCAACAAGTGTGCAAATGTGGCCTGCATACAATTGATGTATATATGGATCATGATGGTAGTTGTATAAGTTCCAAATAAATTGATCCATAAAAAATGGGAGGGAGAAAGAGGTGCTTATACCAAGGGCTCCAGTAGAAAATATTTGGAAATGAAAATGGCGACATGTTTACAAATATGCTTGATACAAATGGTGTATTGAATGTTATAAAGCTGTAAGAGCCCCCAATAAAATCATTGGAAAATATAAAAAATAAACAAAAATAAAAAGCAAAACTGTAGAAGAAATGAAAAAATATTACAATCCCATAAACTGACAGGACCAATTCTACTAAGTCCTTTAGAATGGATATGAATCAGAATCAATTTTAAAAAAGTTTTTTTTCCCTTTTGAGGCTCTAAAAAAGAAGATATTTCCATGATTTTGAGATATTAAGACATCATGCATGGGGAAGCTACTGGAATTTTTTTTCTTTTTCTTTTTTTTTTTGCTATTGGAATTTACTAATACTTCATATAATCTCAGGCACTGATATGATGTGGTAGCTATGTACTTTCAAACCTACTTAGCATATAAAGTGTAGGTGTAGAGTTTAACCTATCAGCCAGGTCAAAGATGATGACTCCTTCTGGAGGTGCGAGTGAGATAAATGGCTCACTGGAGGTCACATGGCTCTCTTTGCTGCACCTCCCTGTCAGTGAGATACATGGCTGAGACCAGCCAGAGTCTTGTGATGCCTCCATCTCCATTGGATCCACAAGACTTTTCACCCAAAGCTCTGTGCTCTTCCTGCAATCTGCATCATTGCATGTGTCTGTTTATATACGAAGCAGGATTGATGGACGAGTATCAGACTTTTGGGCTTGATTTGCCCTGTGTTGGGATTTTTCCATTACTCATTGATATAAAACTCTTTGTTACACATATATAAGTATCATTGGATCTCTTTCTCTAGTCATTCTGTCCTAACATGCTGAAAAAGTTAATAGACATGCATTCAAAAGGATTTAGAAGTAGGGAGTACAACAAATTGGGACAGTAGTCCTGAATGTGATGTCTTTCTTCATGTTCTCTAGATTGTTCTTGCTGATGTAGATGAACTATCATGCATAGTATCCACATGGAGAAAATTTATTGTTCTTCTGGGATATATTGTTAATACATTTTCAATGGAAACATGAGAAAATATGTTTCTTGCAATATGTTAGATGACTGCTCCCCAAATTCTAATTTTACATTCAATATTTTAGAACCAGTTTATATTGCTCATATGTTAAAGGGCAACGTCTGGCTTAATTGATTAAGTTATATTTTCAGAGGAGATTAAGCTTATATGAAATTGTGCACATTCTTGTAATGTGTAATTCTTGTAATCCACGATGTGGAAAGCACAGGAAAATGAGGAAGCAACAACAGCACAGTAGGAAATCTTGGGGTCACAGGTCCAAAATCCAAGGACTTACTGGAGCCAATAGCTCTCTCTGCTTTTGGTGAGATAATGTTTGCGTTCTTTTCTAGAATCTTCTAAAGGAGCACACTCAGGTGATACCCTTGTTTCCCATGTACAGAATTCAAGTCTTTGTGAAAATAAATTTCTCTTTTTAAGTAGTAAACTTTGTAGTAGTTTTATATGGCTGCCAAAGGAAACTGGTATGTGTTTTAATTAACAATGTCCTTCATAACCTAATTATTTGTATGGGGAAATGAATATCTCTAATGTAATTCCATTGGGAAGCTGACCGTAACTACTAGAATCATTTAGTAATTGCACGAGTACTTTCTTTTTATATTTTTTCTTTTTTGGGGGGTGTATTACTGCCTTCTGGTGGTCATGGGAGCTACCCAGCCTTGCTCCTGGAGAGCTGCTGCTGGATTTGAACCGCCAAGCCCACGGGCTCCAGTCCCACACTCCACCACTCCGCCACTGGGGCTCAGCCCACGAGTCATTTCTTTTAGCAAAGTTGTTGTTTCCTGGAGCAACAAAGCTTAGATTACCCAAAATGAAATCCAATATAATACAGTAAAAGTGGCCTATTTACAATTCCAAATGTAATCTCAATTTCAAAAATAAAATCAGTAATTAAAATGAGGCCACTGACTGGGAAAAATTGGATCTTGAAACTTGGGAAAGGGACTTATAGGCAGAAATCCAGGGATCTGGACACACTGAGTCCTCAGATTCCATTACAGCACTCTTGCCAACAGATCCAGCTCTCTTACATCCAATGGATGAGATCTTAGGTATGTCTGATGATTCTGAGATATCACCTCTGAAGGTGCTGGGGTCAGTTCTTGGGCTTCATGTAAGATTGATGTTTTTAATGATATTACTCAATGCATTCAAGAAATACCCCTAGCACTCATTCTTACACCTAGACCTATAAAATCAGGAACTGAATGTCACTGCGTCTATATTGATTCACTATGATTCTATAAGACAGTTGAGCAGAATTAGCCATAGGAGCTTCAGAGACTGTTAGTTTTTGAAGGAGTAGGTAGCATAGTCTTTCTCTGATGAAGTGGTTGTGGGTTTCTAACTGCTGACCTGATAGTTGGCAGCTCAACAAATAACCGCTATGACACCAAGCACTAAGTCCCAGAATGTCCCAAAGGTGACATAGGAATTGGGATACTACATTCCCAATGAACGACTTGATGTTTCCAATATATAAACTAAAACGAGAATATATACAAAAATGGCTAGTAAGGATATAAGAGAATGCTGTAAGGAATTTAAGTTGAATAAGATTTCCACTGAGAGATGGAAAGCTAGCCTGTTTATTTATGAAGTTTATTTGTGAAGCATAGAACCTGTGGTGGAATACACAATGCCACATTGAAGAAACAGACTTGCCTTTACAGACTCGAAAATCAAGCTTAGGGAGGTTGACATGGTAGAGTGAATTCATGAGCTCAGATTCAAAAACCCACACTTGGAATGCACAGTAGACAAACTGGATACCACAACCAGAAGACACAACACAAGTTCTTGAAGACTAATGTGGTTATGTAGGCCAAAATGGATGTGGAAGCTGCTTAACTTTAAAGAAACAACAGAATGGTGAGCCCCACAAGCATGGAAAGCTTTATATTTTTCACCAAGTGAGAATATCCTCCTTATAAAGAGTACAATTTTATTGTTCAGAGCATATGATTTCAGAGAGAGAAACACCACCCAAATGCAAACTGAAAAGCAGAACAATGTATTATTAATATGGGCAGTTGTCTCAAGCACCGTGATCAATAGTTACTTAACACTCTTAGACATTTTCGAATTCTCGGCTTAGTCACTGCAAACACACATCAAACAGTCCAATAATTCTTAACATTACCTAAGTAGAGAACAAGAATATCAGAAAAACATAAAACAGCACTCTTCACACATATTATTCTAATATCATAGTCCCAATAAGCATTGCCTTCATCGGCGGACTCACAAGGATACAGTTGGAGAGACCAGGAGTTGATGTTCCTGGATCTTAGCTCTCTAAAAAGGCCAGTTTTAACTTGTGCTTTTATAATAAACTTAGTTGATTCTTTGACATCATTAGAACTTCAACAGCATCCTACCAGTCCTTATCAGGGTTCTCCACATTTTGTGGTGGCCTCTTCTGACTATCTGTTAGTTTCAACTTCTCACCGAATTGAAGAGGGTTAAAGTGTCACTTTCTTGTTCTTTTTTAAAAAATGCAGCGTCTCATGCCGCGTTCTATAATGTGGCTCAGTCACTTGCAAGGAACTTCTGTGATGCTTTCATCATAGCCACCCGTGGTTTCCAGGGAGTGAGATAATCAGGGAGGCTTCTGGGAACCAAAACACCTCAATAGCAATCGTTTACATGCTGATACAAATAAGATAAGAAAACACAAGTATATATAGCAAGTATATTAATTAAAGAAGTAAAAATTCAATGAGCAAAATTAGAGAAAAGATTCCAAAAACTTGTCTCACTTTCAGTAAGCAGAGATCTAAACAAACTGCCAACAGTACCCTTACAGATATATGTATGTGGGGAAAACAATTTCTTCCAGGCTGTTGCCCAATCACAATCTGAGAGATGTGAGGTGACGTCTAAAAGATATTTACTCCCTAAAACATGTTAAGGGTTTTTGTCTCTTTTTTGGGGGTGGGGGCAATCACGGCCCTCTGGTGCTTGTGGGACTACCCAGCCTTACTGCTGCTGGATTTGAACCGCCAAGTCAGTGGACCACAGTCCCGCACTCAACCACTATGCTACCAGGGCTCAGCCCAGTTTTTGCCTCTTTATGTCTCAGGTTTTGTGATCATATGCTTTATTAAGTTTTCAGTTTCATCTTTTAGGTGATTTAGTGCTAACACATTGTCAATGTCTAGGATGTGTGCAATTGGTTTGTCTCATCAATGTTAGGAATGACATGCTCTGATAGGACATGTGGTGCCCATATCAGAACTGAAGCATTGCCTTTTGTAAAATTAATGACATTGTTCAATAGTAGACAACTGTCTGTACAATTAAGCAGTGTGTTATTTTTTGTGACATGATGATAATATAAAAGTTTGGTGATACAACAAAACCACCAAAAGTGTTCCAGATTTTGGATTCCTCATGACTTGTCAGTCTTATAGGCAGCTGCCATTTCCAATGAGTGCTTTATATCCTGGTGTGTAATTAATGTTTCTTTCATCCCAAACATAAAATTGTTCTTTATCTACAATGAATCCACCAACATGTAATTTATTACCCTTCTATGAAATCCAATCATTTCCCTCATTATAAGGTGTAGACTTGACATCATGCCTATTATTGAGCGTCAGCACTGTAATAGTGCAGGTGTATGCTGAGTCATATCCACTGGGTTGAGTAATATCCAAACCCACCTTCATGCTCCCTTTAGTGGAGAAGCTGGTTTTAAAAATGACCCAGCTCCTGATGTCATTCCAGGAGATAGTGAGTTGTTGCTGAAGATATTCACATCGGGATTTAATCTTATAGAATTTGATAGTGGGGGATAGTGTATCACTGACTTCGCCTTGCTTTTGAAGGGGATATCATAAGCAGCTTTTTTCTGGTTGGAGATTTGCAATAGAGGTGTTTGCTTTCTCAGGAGAAAAAATTAGTAGTACAGACAGATTATGGGTGGTTTTTTTTGTAGATTTAAAATGTCACCTTTTTGTGTTTCAGGTTTGTCAGTGTAATGCTTATCTTTTATTTCTGCCCATGGGTGACATCCCAAGCTAAGTCTGCAAGGCCAAAAATTGCTCCTGCAATGAGGCCTAGAGATAGGAGTTTCCTAGATGCTCCAGGAAGTGATTGTTTAGGAATTTCAGGTAGATGGATATCATCTATAAGTGGTTTACACCAGGGGACATAATTTATCATCTTGAAATTCTCAATTTTAAAAGTATATTGAATTCTAAGTAACGCAGGTTTAGTACATATCAGCTTCGGCTGGTCAAAGATAGGCAGAAAAACTGGTGCTTTTGATGTGAATGGAGGTGGATTTTTCTTACCAGTAGTCCATTCTGTAATGTTCTGTTATTAGCCAATGGATTTGATTAAAATAACCTCTGTGTATTCTATATGGACCTATGCTATTTTTGGGAGCACAGCATTTGTCCCATGAAGGTCCAATCCAGACAGGCAATATTAGTTCCCTTTCTGCAAGTCTAGTATGCCTAATTTTTCAGATTTCATTCATCCACTGTAATACATCATAACATAGTAAAGGGTGATTTGTGTGATCATTAATTTTAAGTCTTTTAAAATTAGTTCCAATCCCCCAGTTATTCCACCATTCATACGCTCTGTATTCTAATTTGGATGTTTGTTCAACTTTTGATAAATCAATTTTGGGATCTTCAACATGGAAACTTAAATTTGGGTTTCTTTTATAAGTAGATACAAACTTACTATTTAATAAAAGAGGAATGCCATGAATTTCCTCAAAGGTTGTTCCACATATAAATGTCCAATTGTGGATCTTCTACCAGAAGCACATAGCTTGTATGTTATCCTATTCCAGAAAAAGTGGGTTGGTAATTAGGTTTCCACATTTGCCAGACCTACAAAAAATGAAAGTCATTCAGCCTTATCATTTGCATTGAATACCTGAATTTTATCTCCAGAAGCCTCTCTCATTTCATCAATAAGCACAACAAAATGCTGATTTCCAGTTAAGGTTAAATCCAGTAATATTTCTATATTAGATCCATTTAATGTATTGTCTGCTCCATAAGTATAATTCTGATTCCATTTCTCTCCCAATAATTAAGATCACCATATGCTATGTATCTAGCAATTTGTTTCTATTGGATAGCTCAAGATTTTCCAATTTTTAGGCAATGAAGGTGTTAGTGGAAACCACTATAATATGTATCCATTAGTTTGAATTTTATTTTGGTAGTATTTATTGCTGCACATATTCTGACCTTGCAAGTCTGTGTTCTATCTTTGTTCTGGATCCCTTTACTTAAAATGATAGTGGTATTGAGTTCTTTTCAAGGAGAACATCAGTACAGACATGGCTAAGGTTAGGATAATGAAAAATACTCAGATGAGAGAAATATAGTGGATCTTCAGGGATTTCATTGGTACTATGGTTTGAATTTTTGTGAATAATTATGTGGGGCAGAATTTCAGTGGTCCAATTATAATGGTGTAAGTGTTCTTTATAATAATCCTCAGATGGGATGCCTCATCCTTCTTAAAAGATGGACAATAGACAAATCCAGCTAGAACAGGGGATGTACACTGGATTTGGAAACATGGGGAATTTAGGAGAGATGATCTCCCAGGACTAATGGTGGAATGGGTGAGACTGGGAGTGTGGAAGGATAGTGGAATAGAAAGGAAGGACCAATTTCAAAGATCTACGTATAACCTTCTCTCTGGGGTCTGGACAAGAGGGAATTAAGTGAAGATTGGGAAACCTTAGACAGTGTATGAAATGAAAAAGCAATAATTTATAAATTATTAAGAGTTCATGGGGGAGGTGTGAGAGGAGGGAAGGGAAATTTGGGGAGCTGGCACTGGGACCCTAAGTGGAGGGAGGATGTTTAGAGAGTGATGATGGCAACAAGTGCAAATGTGGCCTGCGTACAATTGATGTCTGTTTGGATCATGATGGGAGTTGTATGAGCCACCAATAAAATGATTTATTAAAAAAGAGGACTGGGAAAAAGACACTTATACAAAGGGCTCAAGTAGAAAACATTTGAAAATGAATAAGGCAACATGTGTACAAGTATGCTTGATACAAATGATGTATTGAATGCTATAAGAGCTGTAAGAACCTCCAATAAAATCATTGAAAAAAAAGATGGGCACTGTGGGTCATGATGAATGTAAAAATTTTCAACGGTATAAAAGTTGGGGAATTCTGTCAGTTTAAACGTAGTGATGTCTGTATTTCTATCAAAAGTTACATAGTCCTCAAAATATCCCTAGGGCATAAGCACTTTTTCAAAACCAAAATGAAGTTTAGGGTGAGGTATTTCAAATTTGGTAGTACCAAACTGAGTGGGAATTTGCTTTCTGTAGTTACTTTACAATTGTCCATAGTTGTTGGAGAGGTGCTCATGGTGGTTGGAGAGATGCTCTCATCATATTCTGCTCCTGCTTCAATGTTCAAGTCTAACAATTCAGGCATAAAAGTGGACCCAAATAAGTGGCACCTGTTAAAGAGTCCTAGACAGGTTTTATGAATAAAATCTAGGCAGGTGTCTGGGGAAACTTCAAATTTTATGTAGCTGTCATTAGACAACGAGGTAATATAAGAGGTGTGGGACACAGAAATTGGACGTTTCTTGATAAAGTTTCTGAACATCAAATTCATGCAGCAATAATATGGTAAACTACATTTATTTATGTCCATTTGACAGCACTATGGAGACCCTTTTTATAAATGGGGACATATAGTATCTATGTAATTGATACCTCCATAATGCATGGTAGCACCCTCTCTTATGCAGAGCCCACATATACAACTACTGAAGGTCAAAGTCCTCCTTGTCCCAATCAATATCCATAATAGCTAAAGTTTTAGATAAAACATCCTCATCTATTACCTTTACTTCGCTGGGATCTTCAATGTTCTACCATGATGTTAACATCCCCATTTATGTTTGACATACATTGTGTTTTAGGGCTAGGTTTGAGGTCTTCTGTATCATCCCCAGATTTGTAACAACGTAAAAGGTCATCAAGGTTAACGGACACAGAAGTTCAACAACATCGATGGGAGGTGTGATGTCATCAGTGTCTGGGTCTGCAAGCTTGGGAATTGTGAAGGGGGCATCATCAGTTCACCTCAGCCGACTTGCTCTTGAGTCAGCTGTTTAGTATTTTGGAGATGTCAGATGAGAGGGCTAGCAAGGTAGCATGCAAGATCTTATAATTCATCCATAGCAAGGATTTTCCCGTCAGTGATGTATATAAGAATCAACATATCCACATATATAAGTGTATATATGCAATAATTATTTTACTATTTTTGCTTTCAGTTTACTTTTTAAAAAAAAATCTCTACCCCCTTAATCTACAAGCAACCACCCACAGCAGAGGCAAAGTTCCTGAGAAAAGCTCAAGATTTCAATGTATACTTTAACACTTTTAACAGTGCCTCTGCTCTTTTTTTTTTTTGGCTCCTTAGATCTTTAATATTTTTTCCATTTTTATTTTGAATTCTTTCATCTCTTTCCCTTTTCTTCATTAATTTTAATAGTCAGAAATATGTCATGGAAACTTATTCTTACTTCTGCAAATATAGGAATTGACAGATCCAATTCCGGAAGATGAAGCTAGAGGGTCAGCGGTCAGTCAAGGCTGAGCTGAATGAATCAGTGTTAGGCAGAAAGAATCCAAACTTGTCAATCTGCTGTTGTCTTTGGGATTGGATGGCGGCATCACAGGAGACTGATGAATCCAATGCAGGGTTGAGATCCAACACAGGGGAAAGGAGGAAGCTTGGGTCTGCTCAGGTCTCTCACACAAAGAGCCTCACCTTCAAAGAGCTCTCTCAAGCTACAACCTGATGCACAGTTTAGGTTCCAGCCCTTCCTTCATTCAAATATTTCTAGTTGACATAAATCTACCCACTAAATAATTCAGCCAGGGTTCTTAGCATAACAGAGAAACTAATCTATATGAAGAACAAACATCAGGATTTCAGTGAGACTTTTTAACAACTTCTGGTGCATAGATAAAACAACCCTGTTTACTGAAGAAAGGGGGCTTGAAAGCTTTGATGATCAAGGTGCAGACTACAACATTTAGTACAAATTACACCTTGACATAAAGGAAACAAAACTTCTACCAAAAAGGTTGCCATGTATGCAGGTTTCTTATGTTGATGGTGGGGTGGATTAATTTGGAAAAAAGATATCAGTAATGTATACAATATTATAGCACAATAGCACAGAGTTTTACATGTAGAAGTTGTGGAATTGAAGAATGTTTGGTTGTGTATATTTTTCCATAATTAAAAAAAATAATGCATGAGAGCTGAGCCCCCGTGGCATAGTGGTTGAATGCGGAACTGGGTTCCACTGGTTTGGCAGTTCAAATCCAACAGCTGCTCCCCAGGAGCAAAACTGGGCCTCCCACTTGCACCAGAGGGCAGTGATACGAAAAACAAAATAAAGCAAAACAAAACATGAATAACAAGGATAACAAGAAAGAAGAAAATATTTTAGAATTGAATGTGGTGATAATTGTACTATTGTGCTTGAAAATATTGAATTATTGAATTAGATGATGTGCTGAAAAAACGCTTAAAATAAATCAAAGAAAAAAGAAAGAAATTCTTATAACCAAAAAAAGCAACCTCATTATAAACATAGAACAGATTGTTGTCAAGAAATACATTTTACTCTTGATTTCATAATGACCTCACATGAAAACAGCAGTCAAGAAGTCAAACATTGAGAAAATCAAGTAGACAAATGGTTTCACCTTGGTTAAAAAAAACAAAGGTAGCACTTTTAGCGCTACAGTGAGTTTGACAGAAGCTAAGGTATTTTCAATTGCTTCCTATGAATGACTGAAAGAGCATGTCCATTATTGAGGAAATCTGAAGAATGATGCCTTTCAGTTGTCATAATGGTGGAACTATTAAATATGTACATGGGGACTGAAAACAGAACAAGTATTGAAGTACCGTGAAAATATGTCTTGGGATGAGAATTACGAGATTTCTTCTCACATTCACTGGGCAAGCTCTCAGAAGGGACTAAATGACGTTTGGTAAACTAGAGCACTAGCAACAGAATCGAAATTTTAATTAAAATGCATTGACGGTTCCTACAACACTGGGCTGAAATATAAATATGATTGTGAAGATGGCACAAGAGCAAGTATTGTTATGGTGCCAAGTCCTCTGCAGAGCTTCCAGAGTAAGAGAGACTGACCCAGATCATGCTCTGTTCCATGGTTCCCTGTATCCACAAAAGTAAGGCAAGAAATATGGAGATTGGAAAACCACGCTTCTGCATTCTTGTGTTAGCTATGGCATAGCTACGGACTATGGACTGCTAGAATAATGAACAATTGTGTGTCATAAAAGTCAATTCAAGGGGCTGAGCCCTGGTGGCATAGTGGTTAAGTGCGGGACTGCGGTCCATTGGCTTTGAGGTTCAAATCCAGCAGCAGCTCTCCAGGAGCAAGGCTGGGGAGCTCCCACGACCACCAGAGGGCAGTGATGCTCCCTCCAAAAATATCTTAAAAGAACATTCAGGGCTGAGCTCCAGTGGCATAGTGGTTGTGTGCAGGATTGCAGCCCACTGGGTTGGCGGTTCAAATTCCAGCAGCAGCTCTCCAGAAACAAGGATAAGCTTCCTACTACCACCAGAGGGCAGTGATGTCCCCCCCCACCAAGAAAAGTACATTCAGAATACTCCTCAGAATGAAGCATAGCAAGACAGCATTCCAGTACTTTGAACATGAGAGTAGGAGGGACCAGTCTCTGGGGCAGGACATCATAATTGGTTAAACTGAAGGTGAGTGAAAAAAAGGGAAACTCCTCAAAAATATGGACAAATACAGTGGCTTCTACCATGGACTTGCTGAGAGCAAAAACTAAATTTAGTCAATTCTGACTCACAGTACACCTCGGAGATGGTAAAAGTGAAAAGCCATGTCTTTCTCCTATGTAGAAGATGGTGAACTTGAGCTGCTAACTTGGGGTCAGCAGTGCAACACATCACCACTATGCCACCAGGACTCTCCTATAGCACAGACTGAGGATTTGGTGCAGGATGGCACTGTTTTGTTTTGAGTAATACTGCTGTTATGAGACAGAACAGGGTCAATGACAAATAAGAACAATAATAAAAACAGCATAATAAGATTTTTAAAAATTATTTTGGGGGGCATCACTGTACTCTGGTGGTCGTGAGAGTTACCCAGCCTTGCTCCCGGAGAGCTGCTGCTGGATTTGAGCCACCAAGCCAATGGGCCGCAGTCCCACACTCAACCACTACACCACCGGGGATCAGCCTCAGTATAATAAGATTTTTAATGAAAGACAGATCCTTTTCTATTGTGCCACAGTGGACCACCGACCTTTTGGTTAGGTAATACACAAAATGAGGGGCCCTGGTGGCAGAATGGGTTACAAGGTGAGATTCTCTGTACAAGGTCAGCAGTGTGAAACCACCAGTTGCTCCATGTGAGAAAGTTGGAGCTTTTTACTTCTATGAAGATAACAGTCTTGGAAGATCCCAGAGGTATTTCTGTTCTCTCCTACAGAATAGCTATGAGCCAGAAATGGCTCAATAACAACGAATCCAGTTCAGTTAATGCGCAAGCTATTCGCATAACCTATGGACTTTATAAAAGTCATAATAAAAAATCAAGACATTCAGTGTTGGCAAGGTTGAAAATTATTTGAGAGCTTTATACAATGCATTGTAGAATATAAAATGGCACAGGCACTTTAGAAAATAATTTGGCAAATTCTCAAATGTATAGATAGAGGGTTACTTTTTTGACACGATTTCATACATAAGTGCATAGCCAGAACTATAACAACCTATGTCTACACATGATCTTATACAGAAATATATGCTAAAACAGGAAGAAATTTTAAATGTCAATAAAATAATGAATGGGTAAGCAAAATGTGATGCAAGCATGGGAAGATTTTTTATTCAACTATGAAAAGGAATGAAATGCTGATATACACCACAACAACATAGATGGAAACTGAAAACAAAGCCAAATACAAGAAGCCAGACACAAAAGGTCAAATATAAGAAAAATTTATTAAGACAGAATATCCGATTGAGCAAATCTATAAATAGGGAGCACATATTGATTTTTCTCTGGGGGTGATGCCATATTTCTAGAGACAGAGAGGGGGGATGGTTGTGCAACACTGAGACTAATTAATGCTGCAAAAGTGTAACCCTTAAATGGGCTACAAAAGTGAGGAATTTGTATTATGTGGACCTTCCTACAGTAAAATGTAAAAGAATAAATGATCACACCACTAACAAACATTAAAAGCATCCAGTTTGATAAATTATAGTGAGATACATGCAAGGATGATAAAAAGATGTCATTTAAAATTTATTTTATTGAGGGCTCATACAACTCTTAGAACAATCCATTCATAAATCCATAGTATGCAAAGCACACTTGTATCTTTGATGCTATTATCATTCACAAAACATTTTCTTTCCACTTAAGTCCCTGAAATTGACTCCTCTTTTTTCTACCCACTCCCCACTCCCCCCTCTCTCATTTGATAATTTATGAACTATTATAATTTTGTCTTGTCGCATGCTGTCCGATGTCTCCCTTTCATCACTTCCCATTGTCCATAACCCAGGGAGGAGTTTATATGTAGATCTTTATAATAAGTCCCCCCTTTCTACTCCACTCTCCCTCCATACTCCTAGTGTTGCCACTTCCCCAACTGGTCCTAAAGGGATCATCTGTTCTGGATTCCTCATGTTGCCAGTTCCTATATGTACCAGAGTATATACTCTGATTTAACCAGAATTATAAGGTAGAATTCAGCTCATGATAGCAGGAGGGAGGAAGTATTTTAGAACTAGAAGAAAGTTACATATTTCATCTTTGCTGCATCGTGTCCTGACTGACTTCTCTCCTCCCCTTCTGTAAGACCCTTCTGTAAGGGAATATCACTTCCTCTGCAGAAGGTGCAGTCTTACACGGTGAAAATGCCAGCATATTCTCATAACCTGGCTATTTCACAAACTTCATTCAATAAAGGAACATAACAGAAATGATAAAAACAACCAATTTAAGTTAAAAATGATCTGATGTGATTGGAAGACAGTCCACTGGATGTTATGTTGTTTATAATGCTTTATTAAATTTCTGATGAGTTTACATTTTGTCATTATATGGCTATTTTAAAGAAACAAAAAAAACTTAATTGAGGTTGCAACAAATTGGATTCAAATCCATGGCAATGGGATATATATATAATATATATAAATATATAATATATTATAATATAATAATATATAATATAATATATAATATATATATTCTTATGGAAACAAACCAGACTTGGCAGAGAAACCAGCTGCGTGTGCACATGAGTGGAGGAAGCATAGTACTAGAGAATATGCAGATGCTGGTCCATATTATTGGTGCTCAGCTTAATTCATCCCCAGATATTCTGTCCCTCCCTCCTATTAAAAAGTTTTTATAATGAATTATTAGGTGAAAGTTTAAAGGAACTCAATTTTCATTCAAATTTTCATGCTTGCTGTGCCCCCCGACTCACAGCAATTGCCAGATTGTATTATCACTTTCCTGAAGTCCATTTTGTCCAACTCAGATAAAAAGACCCCCTCATTCAATACAAGGTAATGTTCAATTTATATCCTACCAGTACTACGTAGAGATTCCATATAGCAGGTGGAAATAGAACATGGAAGTCAACACCTATCCCACAGCAGCAGGCATGCCTTCTGATGTCTCTGTTGTAATGTATATCAAAAATAACCCCGGGGAGGACAGTAACTTTTCTCTCTCAGCACCTACTATAATTATCCAGAACCCAGGAGCAAAACAACACCAAGTATGCATCCACCAAATTCAATCCTACTGTTTAAATTCTGTACATAATCTACTTCAAATTTCCACCAACGAAAACAAACTCTCTTTTTAAGCAAAGAAGTGTCTGAGATTCATTTAAATATCATTCCCAAAGACTTCTTGAACAAAGACTTCTTGACTTATCTTTGACTACCGAAAACTCAATGAAAGTATAGTGTGGAACTGAATATGGCTGGTGCTGATGCTCACAATCAGAAAAGGTTTCGGCAGAGATGACACAATGATTACAAGGAAGGTCGTCTGACAAAGAACTTTTTCAAACTTACCTTGATGTCTCTGTTCCTCAAGCTGTAGATAAAAGGATTTATCATTTGAGGGAAAACAGTGTACATCACTGAGGCGACTGCTGTCTTTCTCGAAGACTGTGTAAAGATAGAACTGATATACACACCAAAACCCGTCCCATAAAATAAAGAAACTACTGACAGGTGAGACCCACAGGTTGAAAAGGCTTTATACTTTCCATCAGCTGATGGGATGCTCAAAACAGAAGAGACAATTTTAGTGTAAGAGAATATGATCCCAGAAAAAGGAACACCAGCTGATATGCAAGCCACAAAGTACAACAGGAAGTTATTAATGAGAGTGCTGGAACAGGCAATCTTGAGGACCTGAGCGAGTTCACAGAAGTAATGAGGAATTTCCAGATCTGTGCAGAAGGACAGGTGCAAAATCAGCAGACTGTGGAGCAGAGAAACCATCATGCTAATGACCATGGAAATTAGAACCACAAGGATACAGAAGCAAGGATTCATGATGACACTGTACCTTAGTGGGTGACAAATGGCTATATAGCGGTCATAAGCCATTGCTCCTAGAAGACAATTTTCAAACACAATAAAAGTCAGGACAAAGAAATTCTGGCAGATGCAGCCTGTAAAAGTTATGCTGTGATTGTGTGTCTGTATATTCACCAGCATCTTTGGGATGGTAGTTGTGCTTAAGAATATGTCATTAAAGGACAGATGGGAGAGAAAGAAGTACATGGGTGTTTGCAGGTGGGAGTCAGAGGTGACAGCTAAGACAATGAGCAGATTTCCAAGGACAGTGACCAGGTACAGCATCAGGAACAGGCTAAAAATGATGGGCTGCAGTTCTGGATCATCTGTCAGTCCCAGGAGAATGAATTCTGCAACAATTGTTTGGTTCCTGCGTTCTATATTATTGTCCCATCTGATGAAAAGATAAGGTAAAAAGACAATCAGATGTGTGTTCCTTGGAACACACACAGCAGCAGAACCCCTTGGGGCAGCTATCATATTCTGTAAGGAAGAGAGGAATAAAGGGGGACATTTAAAAGGCTATGATTGTTGCATTCTTTAAAAAGAAGAAAGAAGCCTGTATCACAGGGTCAACACATACTTATTCTCAAAGGACCTGATTTTCTATTATTATTATTTTATTCTGTTTCTCCATGTTTTAAATGTTTAATAATTAGAAATATAGAAAATGATAGGCCAAGTGGCATTCTGAGTAGCCAATTTTGGGCAGAAAAGTCTTTCCCTGGGGATCTGAGCTATGTGCTAGAAATAATGAAAATGAGGTATTTAAAATCAAGAGGGTAAGATAAATGTGATCAGGCCTCTTCTACTACCCCAAATCACAGAAGGCTAGTAAATTCCACAGACTTTTGTAACTTTCATTCTATCTCCAAAATATTAGGTTATTTATCAACAGGAAAATCATCTTTTGATTTTACAGGCAGAGAAAGAGACCCAAAGAATGAGAGATAACTTTAATAACCTTCATAAACATATACGAATCCAGACAAAATAATAGACAAAAAATATTCCCATGAAATTATTAGATCCAATCTGTAACTATATATCTTTCAGATGCATTGCTTTTGAATATGTCCCTTTAGCCAAACATCTGCCCTTCATTCCCAACATTAACTAGCAGACTTTCAGTTACCTGGCTGTCATCCCAGAAGAATGATAGCTAGCATTTACTCAGGATGTAAACAATGGAAGGTCCACCCCTGGGGTAAGACAGAAGGTATCTGTGAACTCTGAGGTTCTTGGACATAAAAGATCATCTCTGGTAAAAAGGTTACGTACTCTACCTCCTTCGAGAGGAAGAACTCTTTAAGAGAGATGTCATCCACATACTCTTTGCAGTTTCTCTATCCCTAGAGGCTCAATATCCATAGCTCCTAATTTACCCAACACATGTATTGCCTTTTTGATCCCTGGACAGTAAATATTGTTAACTTTCTAACTATACCAGACCAATTGCATGCTATTTGACACTGTCCTCACTTTTCTGCACACTTCTGTGTCACGTATGATGAAACATGGGTCCACAATTATTTTCCTGATCAAAACTCATCTTTTCGTTTTATGTAATGAAATAATGATCTTGTTGGCCATGCAAATTCAATATTAGGTAAGGAAGTACAGTTCCAGATAATTGAATACTTAGAAAATATTTTAACAACTTTTTAAAATCATTTTATTGGGGGCTTGTACTTCGCTTATCACAATCCACGCATACAAACATTGTTCCAAGCCCCTTCGCCATCATCCTTCTCACACCATCTGGCATTCCACCTGAGCCCTTGACATCACCTTTTCATTCCCTTCCCTCCTTCACCCACTAACCCTTGATATTTCATAAATTATTATTATTTTATCAGTATTTATCATTATTATTTTATCCTACATTGCCCAAGGTCTCCCCTCTCCCACTCCTCTGCTGTCCTTCCTCCAGGTAGTTTATGTGTAGATCCTTGTAATCGGGACCATGAGAGTTGGGGGGAGGAAGCCTTAAAGAACGAGAGGAAAGTTGAATGCTTCATTGTTACTTATCTGCAACCTGACTGGTCCATTTCCTCCCTGAGATCCCTCTGCAAGGGGATGTCCAATTGCCCACAAATGGACTTTGGGTCCCCACCCTGTACTCTCTCTCATTCTTGGTGAAGTGATTCTTGTTCTTTGATGCTTGATACCTGCTCCCATTGAACCCTCGTGATCACACAGGCTGGTGTGCTTCTTCCCTGTGGACTTTGCAGCTTCTTTGCTATCTGGCTGCTTGTTTACCTTCAAGCCTTTAAGACCCCAGACACTTTATCACTGGGTAGGTAGGCACATTCAACTTTCTCAACCATGCTTGTCCCTGCATCCATTAGTCTTATGCACTTGTATCAGGAGGTTGGGCACACTATGATATGATTTTTGTTCTTAGATACCCAATACCTTATTCCGTCCACATCTCATGATCCTAAAAACTGGTGTGTTTCTTCCATAGTGGGCTTTTCCTCCTGAGCTAGATGGCCACTTGTTCACCTTCAAATCTTTAAAACGCCAGATGCTATATCTTTTGAAAGCTGTGCACCAACAGCTTTCTTCACCACAATTGCTTATGCACCCATTTTTCTTCAGTTATCTTGGGACAGGTGAGCATCATGGAATATCAGATTAATAGAACAAAGTGTTCTTGCATTGAGGGAGCATCTGAGTGAGGGTTCAAGGTCCATCATCTGCTGCCTTAGTACTACACCTAAAAGTACATGTACCTAGATTTATTTACTCCTTATCATAAATGATTATATTTACATATGTATATGTCTGAAATTAGACCGCTATAAATGTCCTTTGCCTTCTAGTTCTTTCTTCTGTTTCCTTTTACTATCTGTCCTCTTGTTCCACAGTTATGCCTTTACTTGGGTTTCAATACTTCCTCTCAATTAACATTACCCTTGCTGAAGGCCTACAAGGCCTCTCACGCCCTTTTTGACACCAATATCGCACCACCTGTTATTCCCCCATACCTGAGTCTGTCCACACGACCCCTCCCCCATTTCCCTTCCCCATGTCCACCGGGAGCGTTTGGTCCCATTGTTCTTTCCTCCCTACTGTCCATCCAGAAATGCTCACTTCTAGATTCAGTCCATTTTCAAGGTTCAGACCGCATTGCTTTTCTGCCTTGGAACCCCCAAAATTTCCTCTGTCACTATCTGCTTCAGTAAGAAAATAACGCAAAATGCACGGTTGTCATTTTCCCAGTCCCCTCTGTGCCCCATTCGCTCCCAGCAGAGGTGTAGTCCTCTGAGCAACATGGGCCAATGTGGGGACGCGTCTGGCTCTCTTTCTCTTGCTCCCTCCCAGTCTGTTTTCATGTGGGTGTGGCATGCTGGATCCTCCCCCCAAACCTGTTCTCTGCCACACCTGCTTGAAGGGAGGGGTTCAGTTTGGCTCAAGTTGGGACCAGCCCTGTGGCTCTCTTTTTTTATGCATCTTTCCATGAGGCCATGGTTGGGTGCTTCATGGATAGGGTCTACATACCCACTCCAGATTCTCTGGAGACAAGATTGGTACTTTCCCCCTGGGTGGGTTAGTACCCTGCTCCCTCCATTATCCTCTTACTTTCGAACCTCTTTTCTCTCCCTGCCCCCTCCATTCTTCTCCCATTACCATATTGGACCCAACATGTAGCTGCTTGGGTTTGGTCCAATATCCTCCCATTCTCCTATATCTCAACCCAGATATTTTGATATCAGAGGCTTCTATACTTATCATGCTGATTACCTTTACCACAGGATACTCCTGCTTCACTTCTTCTTTTGTGATTGGCCGACTTACACTAAACATAATATCCTCCAGTTTTTCCCATGAGAAGATATCTTTCATGTGCTCATCAGTGTTTTTGAGTGAAACATAGTACTCCATTATGTGTATGTTCCAGAGTCTGCTGATCAATCCCTCTACCAATGGAAATTTAGATGGTTTCTAACTCTTTGCGATTGTAAATTGTGGTGCAATAAACATTGGCATACATACCACTGCCATGGTTTATTTCTTACCTCTTCTGGATATATACCCAGTAGAGGGATAGCTAGGTCATATGGTAGCTTGATTTTCATCTCCATTAAGTATCACCAGATTGCTTTTCATAGTGGCTGTACATATCTACACGACTACCAGCAAGGTGGGAGAGTTTCTGTTTAGCCACATCCCCTCGAACATTTGCTCTCTGCTTTTCTGATTTGGGCTAGCCTCAAAGGTGTTAGGTGGTATCTCATGGTTGTTTTGATCTACATTTCTCTGATGGTTAATGTTTGGAAGCATTTCTCATATGTTTATTGGCCAAATTGGTCTCCTTCCTAATGAAATTTCTTTTCAGTTTTTTTCCCACTTCTTCAAAGGGCTAACTGCTTTCCTCTTTTTGCAGGCAAAGAGCGTAGTGTAGATTTTCATAATGACAGATTTTGTCTCTTAAGTCGTGTTTAAAAATCATCTCCAACTCCATGGGCTGCCTTTCTACTCTCTTGGTAAAGTCTTTTGATGCACACAGGTGTTTAAGCCTTAGTAGATCCCATTTGTCAATTTCAGATACTCCAGCATACGTAGACCCTGCCCTATTGTAGTTAACCTTTGTATTCCCTAGGGCAAGGTTCTTAGGTTTTTCCCAATTCCTTCGCTAATGATCCTGATGGTTTGGGATTTTACCTCTATATCCTTGATCCACCTTGAGCTTGTTCTTGTGCATGGAGTGAGGAAGACATCCTGTTTCATTTTTTCTACCTGTAGATGTCCATTGTTTCTAGCACCATTTGCTACAAAGGGCCTCACCCTCCCACTTGCTGTTTTTGGGACCCTTGTCAAAAATCAGTTGTCTATATGCTAATGGTTTTATTTATCGATTTTCTATTCTTTTCCATTGGTCTGTGTATCTGGAATTATGTCAGTACCATGCTATTTTGACCACTGTAGCTTTGTAGTAGATGTGAAAGTCAGGTAAAACAAGCCTTCCTACTATGTCCTTCTCCTTGAGATCTTTGCTAATTCTGGGCTTCTTCCCTCTCCATATGAAATTGATGGTCAGTTTCTCCAGTTCTCTAAAGAAGGTTGATGGTATTTAAATCAGAAAAGCATTAAACTTGTAAAATGCCCTGGGTAAGATAGAGAGCTTTACTATATTAACTCTTTCAATCCATGAGCATGGGATATTCCTCCATTTGTGGAGGTTGCTTTTGGTTTCCTGTAGTAGGGTCCTTTAGTTTTTCTCATATAGGTCTTTTGTTTTATCGTTAGATGTATCTCTAGATACTCTAGTTTATTATTGGCTATTGTGAATGATACTCTCTTCCTGATCTCCTCTTCCATGGTCTTGCCAGATGAATACAGCAAACCAGTCCACTTTGGTTTGCTAATCTTGTATCCTGCCACTCTTCCATATTCCTCTTTTACTGTAAGTACTCTGATTGTGGAATTTGGGGGATTTTTAATGTACAGAGTCATGTGATCAGTAAATAATGATAATTCACTTTCTCCTCTCACAGCTGGATACCTTTTAAGTCTTTCTGTTGCCTTATGTTATCAGTTAGGACCTCCAATGCAATGTTGAATAGCAGTGTGAACAAGGGGCATCATTGCCTAGTCCCCTTGGGGTTTGATATAGACTTTTCTCCACTGACTATGATGTTAGCCATCAGCATTTCATTGATATCTTGTATTAACTTGAGGAACAACACTTCCATTCCTATCCTCCAGAGCACCTTAATTAGGAAAGCGTGCTGGATGTTGTGAAATGTTTTTTTCTGCCTTTATAGAGATTATCATGTAGTTCTTATATTTTATCTTCTCAATGTGATGAATGATACTGATGGATTTATGGATGTTAATCCATCCCTGCATCCCAGGGATTAATCCTACCTGGTCTTGATGGATTATGTGTTTTATATGCTTTTGTATTCTACTGGCCAATATCTTGTTGATGATTTTTGCATCTATGTTCATCAGGGATATCAGTTTATAGTCCTCTATTCTTGTGAGTTCCTTTCCCTGTTTGAGTATCAAAGTTATTCTGACTTTGTAAAGTGAGTTTGGGAGTTTTCCATCCTTTTCTACATTGTGAAAAACTTTGTGGAGGATAGGTGCCAGCTGCTCTCTTTGTGAAATTATCCGCTGAAGCTATCTGGTTCTAGGGTCTTTTTTGTTGTTAGCTTCTTGATACCATATCTATTTCTTCTTTTGCTATGGGTTTGTTTAGGTTCTAGGCTCTATATGGGATAGTCTGGGGAAGGCCTATTTTCTCAAGTATTTGTCCATGTCTTCCACATTGTTGAACTCATTATGCTTTTAATCCCATTAGGGTCTGCTGTGACTATCCCTGTTTCATTCCTCATGCTATCTATTGTTGCTTGCTATTTCCTTTCTTTGGTTACTTCAGCCAGTGGTCTGTCAATTCTATTGAACTTTTCAAAGAACCAGCTCTTTGCTGCAGTGATCATCTGCATTGCTCTTTTATCTTTCCAGTGGTTCAACTCTGTCCTGATTTTTATTATTTGTTTTATTTTGCTGTTGAAGGGATTATTCTGCTGTCTTCTCTAATTGTTGGAGTTTTAGTGAGAACATATCCATCATAAGCCTCGCTTCCTTTTTTAATGTACACATCTATTGTAATCAAGCTACCTCTGAAGACTGCTTTCACCATATCCCAAAGGTTTTGATACAAAGCATTTTCATTCTCATTAGCTTCTAGAAACTTTTTATTCTCCCCTCTAATCTGGGTCAGTACCTACTCATGCCACAGAAGTTCATTATTCATCCTCCAATTGTTTGCACTAGTTTTCGTTTCCGTCCTCTTATTGATCTCCATTTTTAAGGCATGGTGATCAGAGAAGGATGACTGTATCACCTCTATGTGTTTGAATTTACTTAAGCTTGACTTGGGTACCAACATGTGGTCTATTTTCAAAAATGTGTCATATGCATTTGAGAAGAATGTGCATTTTTTCTCAGTTGGATGGAAAACTCTAAACATCTATCAGTTGCCTAATTATATTGTTTATTTCTATAGTCTCTTTGCTGAGTTTCCTTCCCAGTGATCTATCCTTCTCTAAAATTGGTGTATTAAAGCCCCCAAATGGGCTGAGCCCTGGTGGCATAGTGGTTGAGTGCTGGACTTCGGCCCACTGGCTTGGTCGTTCAAATCCAGCAGAAGCAAGACTGGATAGCTCCTACAACCACCAGAGGGCAGTGATGTCTCACCTCCCAAAAAGTTCCATACTATGATTGCTGAGTTTGTGATATCTTTTTTAATGTTCTGAATAGTCTGGCAAATGCTGTGGGTCTCTCATTTGGTGCATAGGTCTATTATGCTCATAAATTTCTGGTGAAGTGATACTTTGAGCATTATAAAGTGTCCCTCCTTGTATCTTTTTATGGTTTGAACCTTGAGATCACTTTTGTATGAGATTAGGATTGGAACTCGGTTCTTTTAGTCACCATATTCCTGGTATAGTCTCTTCCAGCCTTTAATTCTTAGTTTATTCTTGTCTGTAAGCTTAAGATGTGTTTTCTGCAGGCAACAGATCGATGGATTATGTTTCCCAAGCCAGTCTGTCAGATTTTATTTTTATTTTAGTGAATTGACCGTAAGAGGTGTTTTCCCCATTTGTGGGTTTATTGCTGACATCTTGTGCCTTTTGATTTGGGTGTTTTCCTATCACTCTTTCTATTGCTGTGCTGTGTTTTGGTGAAAAGCTTCTTTATTGCACTTTTCCTCATGTGGCCATATTTTTTTTAGTCCAGTGGTATCAATTCATTGGCTTCTGGATGGCCTTGGGCTAGCTGATGCTCTCCTGCATGTGCTTGGTGGACAGTCGGTCTTCTGGCCATAGTGAGTTGGCAAGGATCTTCCTCAAGGTTGGGTGTTCCACAGCATATTTTTAAAGCTTTTCCTTGTCCTGGAAAACCATTATCTCTTCTTCTATCTTAAAAGATAATTTTGTAGGATAAAGAATTCTAGGGGAGGAATTGTTTTCTTTCGGCGTCTGGAAGATATTGGTCCCTCTCTCCTCCTCTTCATGGTTTCTGTTGATAGGTTTGCACATATTCTTACCCGAGAGCCCTTCTTTTGCTGTCTTTAGGATTCTGTTTTCCCTTGAAGTTGGATAGTTTAGCTATATTATATGCCTTGGTGAGCTCTTCTTGGGGTTAAGTTTACTTTGTATCCTCTCTTCTTCCTGTATGAGTGACTTATTTGCGTTCATTAGGGAGGGGAAATTTTCTTCCAGAAATTCCCTTGTTAAATTAGATATTGACTTCTTTGCTGTGTCTTATTCAAGTGGGCCAAAAATTTCATGGTATTCCTTTTCATAGGATCAGTCATTGATCTAAGGTTTTCTTCTGTCTCTTTATTATCTTGTTTGATTGTCTTTCTCATTAGCTGAGTTGTGCCTGATTATCTTCAAGATCACTGATGCTGTTGTCAGCTTCCTCAAGTCTATTCACGAGGTTGGATATCTTGTGTGAAGCTCTGCTACCTCCTCTGTTAACGCCTGTATCTCCCTTTGGTGCATGGACTTCATACTCTCTAGAGTGGATCCCATCCCCTCTATCATTGCATCCTTACTCTGTGTGGCTTCCCACATCTCCGATATTACTCCAAGCCGCCTTTTGAAAATGTCTTTTTCTGAGAGAGCCATATCAAATTCTTCTATGAGTGTCATTAGTTCTGTTGATGGGGTTTGTCTTTCTTGCTCACTTATTGGGAATGCTGGGGTATGCTAGTGTTTACGTGATGATTTCGCAGAAGTGAGTGACGTATTCCTGGGACACCAAGGAGCCTTGCGTACTTTCAGAGTGTGATGAACGATGGTGTTTTTAAGGACTGCCTGTGTCCTACTGTGGAGGTTGATCAGGCTGTTGTGTAGGCGGGTGCTGCTGTGACTCATAAATCAGCAGAAGTAAGAATGGCAGGCATCATTGGGGACAGCTATGGGGAACCCAATTTAGTTGATGGGTAGCTCTGCTACAGTGGTAGGGCTATATGAGATCAAATAGTGCGTGGTATTGCTGTTCGGACCTAAAGTTTTGTGACCTGCCTGGGCTGGAGGAGCTTCCTGAACTGGATTGCTAGTTCCCCGTATTTCCAGAAGCAGGCTGGGTTTAAGGCAAAGATGCCCTCTGGACCTGGAATGCACTCTCCACTGATCCACTCCCAGGCTGGGTCTGCAAAAACTCAATCTAAAACTCTGGGTGAGGCAACTTGAAGAGGGATTGTAAGGTCCTGGATCTTGTCTATGGCTTCACACAGCTCCAGGTGAGTTCACTCTGCAGGGCCTGTAAGGCTCTGAGACATGACTCAGACTTCCCACAGCCAAAGTAGGAGTGGCACTTGGCGTGCTTGCAGGAATTGGGCACAGTGGCTGCAGGCAACAAGTTTTAAGAGTCCTTGTTTCAGTGACTGTTTTCCCTTGGTTCTGTGCAAGTTAGTATTCTGTAGCCTGAAGACCCTCTCTGTGCCTCAGACTGTGGCCACTAAGGCACATTGCCCACGAGGCATGCCTGGCAAAGACCAGCTTTATTGGATGCAAAAGACATGCTTGCAAAGTCAAGTTCCCAATAAATTTGCCTGTGGCAGATCCAGGTAAGTTTGTCCAGCAGCACCCGCCTCTCAGAGTCCCACCTCTATGACAGGGTGGCCTTGCCTGCCTGTCTGCCCAGCTAGAAAAAGTTATGTACAACTACTGCTCACTCTAGGGAACTCTCCTTTCCCACAGCACCAGGCTAGTTCAAATGCTGCAGACCCCAATTGCCTCTCAAAGTTCAGCCGCTATGACAGGGTGGCCGGGCTGGCCTTCCCAGGTAGACAAAGCTTCATGTGGCTGCTGCGTTCTTTCAGGAAGTCCCCTTTTCCCATGGCAGCAGGCTTGTTACACCCTGTAGGCCCCCAGTGTAATAGCATGGAAGCGCAGCCCTCCTGCCAAACCCAGATGGGGATGCCAAGGGTGGCAAGTTTGAAAAGCACCCTTCCTGCCCTCTGCTCCAGGCGCCTGCGATGGGCTACTTGAGGTTCCCCGTGGCTCAGGTGGAGTCAGGGTGTGACGCAGATTGCAGGGGAATGGTTTGCCGGAAGTGCAGAGCAGCTCCCTCTGGATGGGACCTCCGTAATGGTGGCGGCCGGCCCCACCAACGGGACAAGCGTAGTTGATGGGGACTGGCGGTGATCCAGCACTGGTGGTGGGTGCACTCAGCCACGGGCAATCAAAACTGCTTCGAGTTTGGTTCTAGGTGGCTGCAGAAAGGGAATAGCGTGGCAGACAGAGTGACTGCAACCCCTAGCCTAGAGGGGAACTCTGGGGTTTGGGAAAAGCTGCCCAAGGTGGGAGCCGCGCATGGACTGCTGCTGAGTGGTGGCTAAGTCTGGCCTTGGGGGAGGGGAGGGTGCTCTACACGATGGCCATCTTGTTCCTAGGGCTGTGACCTGAGGCTGGGTGGTGGGGAGGGCGGGGTGGAGGCACTGGCTGGCAAGGAGGTATACAAAGGTCCCCCAACCAGGGAGAAATCCCTGAGATATGGACTCAGTCCTCCATGGCTTGAACTAAAGCAGGTGAGGGTTAGGGTCCCCGCCTGGACAGAAAGACTCCTTTGCAGGGACCTTTCCACTCACCAGAACACTACCACTTGACTTCCCAGAAAGTAGAGTCAGCATCACTCCCCATATGTGCAGCTGACCTTAGCACCATCTTGACAGGAACCCCAGCTAGCTTTAAAAATTCATACACCCATGTTTCTTATAAAATTAATGGACTCTCTCTTATAAGTGAACAATAAGCATCATTATAAACGTAGAAAAGATTGATGCCAAGGAACACATTTTGCAATTGATTTCACCAGGACGTTACATGGAAGCAGCAGTCAAGAAGTCCAACACTGGGAGCATCAAGTGGACCCATGACTTTACATTGTAATAAAACAAAGGTAACACTTTTAGCACAAAAATAAGTTTGATCCAGCTAAGGTATTTATGATTGCCTTACATGAATGAGATAGCATGCCCATTATTAAGAATGACTGAAGAATAATTAGGCTTATGAATTCTCACAATGGCAAAACAGATGGCAAAGGAGCAATTTACTGCTATGGTGCAAAGGGCTGCAGAACTTTCAAACTCAGATACTCTGACCCAAATCATATGATGTTCTGCAAAATATGGAGATCGAACAATTATACCTCTGCATTGTTGTGTCAGATAAGGCTAAGATATGGACTGCTAGAATAATGAAAACATATGTTTCATAAAAGTACAGTCAGAATACCCCTCAGCATCAAGCATAGCAAGAGAGCATTCCAGGACCTTGAACATGAGAGTAGGAGGGACCAGTCTTTGGGGCAGGCCATCATAATGGGTTAAACTGAGAGTGAGTGAGAAAGAGAAAGGAAAGTCCTCAAATATATGGACAAATACGGTGACTTCTGCCATGGGTTGACTGAGAGCAAAAGCAAAACTTACTACAGGTTTGTCAGTTCTGACCCACAGTACACCTCAGAGATGGTAACTCTTTCTGAAAGTGGAAAGCCATGTCTTTCTCCTATGTAGAAGATGGCGATCTTGAACAGTTCCCTTGTGCTTAGTAGTCCAACACATCACCACGATGTCACCAGGACTCTCCTAGAGCACCCCATGAGGATTTGGTGCAGGATGGCCAAACTATTTTGTTTTGAGGACATGCTGTTTTCATGAGACAGAACAGGCTAAATACCATACAAGAACAAGAATAAAAGCAGTAAAATAAGATATTTAATGGAAACAGAGAGATCCTTTTTTATTGTGCCACAGTGAACCACCGACCTTTTGGTTAGGTAAGACACAAAATAAGGGACCCCGGTGGCAGAAGGGGTTGCAAGGTGAGCGTCTCACTGCAAGGTCAGCAGTGTGAAACCACCCAGTGCTCCAGGTGAGAAGGATGGAGCTTTTTACTTCTCTGACGACAACAGTGTTGGACAACCACAGAGGACTTTCTGTTCTCTGCTAGAGACTAGTTCTGAGCCTGCATTGACTCAATGATAGTGAATCCAGTTCAGTTAATGCACGAGCTATTTGCATTACCTACAGACTTCACAAAAACCATAATAACCATAAAGACATCCAGTGTTAACAAAGTTGAAAATAAATTGAGAACTACAATGTATTGTAGGATATAAAATGGAACAGGCTCTTTAGAAAATAATTTGGCAAATTCTCAAATGGATAGATATAGGAGTACCTTTTTGGCACAATGATTTCATGCCTATGTTTATAGTCAGAACTATGACAACATGGGGATATCTAAAACAGATGGAAATTGAGCTACCATATGACCCAGCAAACTCCCTATAGGGCATATAACCAGAGGCAAGCAACAAACCAGGACCAGACATCTGTGTTCCAATGTTCATTGCAGCACAGTTCACAATTGTAAGGAATTGAAAGCAGCCCCAATTTCCATCAACTGGGAAATATATTAAAAAGCTGTGGTATATGCATACAATGGAGTATTACGCTTCCCTGAAAAACAATGATGAATGCATGAAGCACATCACCTCATGGGCAGAACTGGAGAAAATTATGCTAAGTGAAATTAGCCAAGTGCAGAAGGACATGTACAACATGAGTCCACTGAGGTATACTTAAAAATACCAAAGGGGTACAGGGAATAAAGCTACTGCATACAGAAATTCCTGGAGGGAGGTCCAGGTAGTATGGCAGGGGCTAGACCCAATCCAGGGCTCCATATCAGCCAACTGGGGTGCCGGGACATGGTGGCAGATGGTGATGTGTAGAGAGGGAATGGCGTAATTACCCACACAAGGGGAGCATATTATTTATATCTCCACAGGGAGAGACCAAACTTAAACACAGTGTTCTAGAATGTAAATGCAACATGGTGGCATGGATGGGGAACCAGTAGAGGGGTCTGATTGTCCAATCCCAATCCCAACTATGGGGGCAGCCACCTCTCTCCACAGGTGAGTTTGCTTTGAAGGTCAACACTGAAGCTGCAACTTGGGCATTGAGATATGCCAGAGCAGAGCACACAAGAACACATAAAAGGGGAGGAAGAGAAAATGGAGTGCTTCCTGGCCCACCGAGCCTTCAGGACGGTGTTCCCACTCAGAACAGCTAATGCACAGAGAGGATCATATGGCCGGACCACTATGAAATATGGCTTCCCTCGCTGACCCAAGGCTCTTTAGGGTCAACAGTGGAGAAACAGGCTTAGGATTTGATTCTGGATCACCAAACCACACCATGGTAAAACACTAAGGGTATGCAACAGAGCATGGAGTTTCTGCCCAATGGAGTGCCAAGGATATGCTTTGGGACCAGGGTGTGGCACCCCATCTGACTCAACTGGGGACACTCCTGGAGGTCAACAAACAGATCTAGAACTATTTACAGGTTTTTATATTCTTATTTTATGTGTGTGTACATATATATATATATATATATGACATTGTGTTTTTTTTGTTCTTGATGTTATTTTCCTTATTTTCTCTGGTTGCTTCATCTTAGCATGCATTTTTTGGTACATATTGTTATATCTGCAGGTCTATCTAGATAAGATTGCCTGGATGAACAGTGTGGAGGCAAAAATGATGGAACTGATGATTACAGGGGGGACATGGGAAGTGGGGAGGGAGGGGAAAAGAGGTGGTGTTCACCAGCCCAAGAATAAAGGAAAAACAAGTGATTCAAAATCAGTGACAAAGAGGGTGTGAGAGGACTTATCAGGATTGATCAAGAGTAATGTAGCAGAGAGAAAATACTGGAACCCTAATGGAGGCTAAGCATGATAGTAGGACAAGAGAAAAATAAAAGGAAATAAAGGAAAAAACTGGGAGATAAAGGGCATTTATAGAGGTCTAAATACAGGCATGTATATAAGTGAATATATTTATATATGATGATGGGGAAATAGATCAATGTACATATACTTATGCATATACTTAGTATTAGGACAGAACATGGGCATTGGACCACCACTCAAGTACTTCCTCAGTGCAGGAACACTTTTTTTTTCTATTAAATTGGCATTTCAAATAATATAAATAAATAAATTGGCATTTTATGATGCTCACTTTCCCAATACGATCACTGAAGATGAATGTGTGCATAAGCAAGAGTGGTAATGAAAGCTAATAGTGTCCAGATACCAAAGGATGTACGTAGCATCTGGAGTCTTAAAGGCTTAAAACTAAACAAACAGCCATCTAATTCAGAAGCAACAAAGTCCAAATGGAAGAAGCACACCAGCCTGTGTGACCATGAGGTGTCAAAGCAATCATTTATCAGGCTTCAAGAACTAAAAATCATAACATTGTATGCTCACCTTCCTGCTATGATTACTGATGACAAATGTGTGCAAAAGCAAATGTAATGAAAAAAACTGATGGTGCCTGGATATCAAAAGATATAGCTTCTGACATATTAAGTGCTCAAAAGTAAACAAGCAACTGTCTACCTCAGAATCAGCAAAGCCCACATGGAAGAAGTACACTAGCCTGGGGTACCACGAGGTGTTGAAGGAATCTGGTAGCAGGCATCAACAAACTAAAATTTATATCATAATAAATGAGGAGGAGTGCAGATTGGGAACCCAAAGTCCATTAATAGGTGAAACAACATCCTCCTTATAAGAGGAGGTGAGCCAGTCAAGGTACAATGTAATAACAATGAAATAAGCAACTTTCCTCTAGTTCTCAAATGCTTCCTCCCACCCACTATCATGATCCTAATTCTACCTGGCAAATCCAGCTATCTCAGGGGATGTACACTGGAGCCGGAAACATAGGGAATTTAGGAAAGATGATCCCTTCAGGACCAGTGGTGGGAGTAGTGATACTGGGAGGGTAGAGAGAAGGTGGAGTAGAAAGAGGGAACCAATTTCAGGGATCTACATGTAACCTCCTCTCTGGGATATGGACAACAGGGAAGTGAGTGAAGGGACATAGCAGACAATGTACGATATGAAAAAGTACTCACAATTTGTAAATTACTAAGGGCTCATGGGTGATGGGAGTGGGAAAGGAAGGGGTATGTGGGAAGCTGCTACTGGGGGCGTAAGTGGAGGGAGGATATTTTGAGAGTGATTATGGTAACAAGTGTACAAATGTGGTCTGCATACAATTGACACATGTATTGATCATGATGGAAGTTTTATGAGCAACCAATAAAATGATTTGCAAAAAAAGGAGGGGGAAAGAAGAGGTTATAGTAATGGCTCAAGTAGAAAATATTTGGAAATGAAGATGGCAACATTTGTACAAATATGCTTGATACAAATGATGTATGGAATGTTATAAGAGCTGTAAGACCCCCTAATAAAATCATTAAAAATGATATGTCTACACAGGATCTTATACAGAAATATTTGCTAAAACACAAAAAAAAGTTAATTGCCAACAAAATAATAAATGGCTAAAGAGAATATTATACAGCTATGTGATATTTTATTCTACTATCAAATGGAACAAAATACTAAAATACACTACAACATAGATGGAAATTGAAAACATAAAGCTAAATACAAGAAACCAGACACAAAAGGTCAAATATCAGAAACATTTATTAAGACACTACATCAGATTAAGCAAATCTATAGACAGAGAGCACATAAGTGGTGTCTATGGCTAGGCAAATGAGAGGACAGGGGAGTGACTTATGAATGAGTACCGATTTTCCTCTGGGGGTGATGCAATTTTTCTACAGGCAGAGTGTGGAGATGGTTTTGCAACATTGAGACTAATTAATGCTGCTTAATTGTAAACTTTAAATGGGCTACAAGAATGAAGAATTTGTATTATGTTGACATTTCCACAGTAAAATGCAAAAGAATAAATGGTTACCCTTCTGACATATTTAAAAAGTATCAAATTTGTTTAATAAAGTATAATGAGATGCACGCAAGGGTGATAAAAAGGTGCAGTCTTATGCTCTGATGTGGGGTGAAGACAGGACTTTTCCACATCATATACTCGAAAATATTAAGCAAGCAATTTACCAACATTTAGTGTGCTAGCCATTCTCAAGTTAGGATAATGATCTGCTTCCCTCGAGGCCTATGGGTGGGATTTAAGAGTTATTGTCATTGACCCCTTACAATATAGACCTGTTCACCTACCCCGGGAGTCTGAAGTCCCTCCTTATCACATCTCTCTCCTCTTAGTCATGAGGCATCCCTAAGCCATTATCATCTTATAGCCCTTAAGACTGGCCCCCCTTCACGGCATGTCCTGACCGGTGACTAGAGAAATGATGTGCCCTGTTAGGCCACTTAAACAGGGAAAATTAATGCTCATGACCCTCACTCCTGACTCTCGCTGCTGATACTGTGCGCCGGACGCTCTCCTTTCCTCACCCTCATCATGTAACTCCCCTCCCTCTCCATCTCCACGCGGACCACCATACGGGGTGGAGGTGAGCATGTTACCCTGATGTGATGGATGCCTGACTCTTATTGCTACTTTCTTTTTCTCTCTGTCATGATCTCTATATCATTATTATAATAAATAATAATTATTGCCGCCCAGCTGCCTGTTGAACCCTTGCTGTAAGTGTATCAGAGGCCTGATCACCCCCTGATACTGTGAAAATGCCAGCATATTCTGATAGCCTGGTTATTTCATAAACTTTACTGACTAAAGGAAAATAGGAAAAATAATAAAACAACAATATCATGTCAATAATATTCTGATGTGATTGGGAGATAGTCCATTGGATGCTATGTTGCTTATAATGCTTTGCTTTTAAAATTTCTTATAGTTTACTTTTTGTCATTATATAGCTATTTTAAAGAAATACAAAACAATTTATGTAAGGTTGCTACAAATGTTAATCAAGAATACACACACACACACATATATATACACACACATATATATACACTAAGGTAGTATTTTTTTGTGAAAAGTAGCAGGACTTGACAGAGAGACCAGTCACATGTGCACATGAGTGGAGGAAACATAGTAGCAGAGAATATTCAGGGTGCTGGTCCACATCTTGGTGTTAACATTAATTCAACCCAGGCATTTTATTTCTCTCTCTCTCTCTCTCTCTCTCTCTCTTTCTCTCTCTTAGGTAGGTAATCAAGATGTCTTGCAAATTGAGCCACAACTTCTGGCTAACAGAAACAGTGCTTAGGTATGACATACGATGCATCCACCAAAGAGCCACCTGAACCAGTTGCAGATCAGACTCTATTTCTTAGTTTTCTCAAAGTGAACAGATTTGTGTGAACAAAGTAACCACATCATAAAGAGGGAAGAGCTGGAATCCTTTCAAGAGATATCATATCATCAAGATCTAATGGCACCTTAGGAGAGTCCAAGATCCACTGATGTAATTAGTTAAAGAAACAAGGACCTAGGAATTGATCAAATGAAAATTGAAATGTTTCAACATGCTGATGAAGCAGTGGAAGCCCTCACTAAATCTACGTGTACAAATTTGAAAGAAAGCTACCTGGCCAACAAACTGGCAGAGAACTATATTGGCCACCCATTCAATAAATGCAACCCTCAGAATTCAGACACTACACAACAGTATCATTTATACGAAGGGCAAGCAAAATTTTTCTGGATATCACTCAACAATGGTTGCAGCAGTACATGGACTGGGAAAACCAGAAGAATGTTTTCCAGTGTTTTCTTAATTGTGGAAAGATATTTAACAGTATGGATCATAATCAACTATGGATTGCATAGAGAAAAATGGGTATTCCCAAATTCTACATTTTATTCAGGCAGATTCTGTATCTGGATCAAAAGGTAGTTCAAGCATAAACTTAAAAAAAAAGCACAACAAAAACCAACTGCTACTCACAGAAAATGAAGAGAGGTGTGCAATGGGTTTGTATTCTGTGTTAGGCAGGTTTCTCTAAGCAGGGTTCCTTAAACTACAGCCCACAGGCAACACGCAGCCTGATGAGAATATTTATCAGGCCTGCCTAGTGTTTTTGCTTCCACTGCTGTCCTGCTTAGCAGCCAATTCATCCTAGGCCTACAGTGAATTTGTTTATGGATTTTTTTTAACTATAGTCCAGCTCTCTAATGGTGTGAGGGACAGTGAACTGACACCCTGTTTAAAAAGTTTGAGGACCCCTGCTCTAAAGAAATAAAACCAGCAAGAAGAAGTGTAATAGCTAATTAGTCCACGAAGCAGTATAGAGGACTCCGTTTAATTTTCTTCCATGGAACAGTTACTATACTGGAAATCTTTCACCTCACATGAGCTGCAGGTTCAAGATCAAGGAAGCAATCAGCAGAGTCCTACCTTGACTCTTGGACAAAGCAAACAGAGTCTTCCCACAGGAAGCCAAGAACATGATGGGTCAGCCATAGACAGTAGCTCAGGAGCTTAATGAAACAGACACCAATGGGATATTGAACTCAAGCAATACAAGGCAAGAGGCTCCAGCAGTCTCAAGCTCAAGTGATGGTTAGCTCTAGCAATATAACCAGTGGGGTTGGCTTGGCCCACTGGTTGTTTAACTCACAGGTTGAGACAGAGAACTAGCGAAAGAGGCAGCACACTGATACATTCCCACAGAGCAAGAGTGGGGGGGGGGGTAAACCCTGCAGAACCATTTATCCCTTTGCCCTTCATCAAATTGTGATCTGATTAATCCCACATGTTCCCATTGACCATGATAGCACAATGAACCTAATTATGACATATCCTTTCCCCATATTTATTCAATATATCCTGGACTATATGAAAAGGTACGAGGTATCAACATTAGAGGAAGGTGTACTAACAAGCTTCTTTATGCAGATAGCCTTGCTTATTGAAAGTCAGGTGCACTTAAGCACTTGGTAATGAAGATTAATTGTCCCAACCTTTTATATGGATTACAAATTGTGATAATGTCATAATGGCTGAAGTTGTCAAGGGATTTTTCTCGGTGCCACAACCCATGCTTCTGTAAGCAGCATTAAAGAATCAAATGATACATTACACTGGGCAAATCAGCTGCAAATGATCTCTTGAAGGTCTTGAAGGGCAAGAATGGCACGTTGAGCACGGATGTTCAGATGATTCAAGGCATGCTACTTTACATTATCTTATATGTATGTGCAAGCTGGTCATTGATCAGGACATACTGAAGAAGAATGAATGAATATGAATTATGGGACTGACAGAGAGAATTGATGGGACCATGGACTACCAAAGGAACACGCCGATATGCCTTGGAATAAGTTCAGATAGAGTACTCAGGAGCAAGGCTGATCAGGCTTCATCTTACAAACTTTGGACATAGTATCAGGAGAGACAAGAACCTGGAAAAGGACACCTTGCTCATTAAAGTAAAAGGGAGTGAAAATGAAGAGGCACTGGCTGAGATGGATTGACATGTCGGCTGCAACCAGTGGCTCAAGCATGACAACCATTGTGAAGCTTACACAGGACAGAAATGAGTTTCTGTTGTACACACAGTCTCTACTAATTGTGACCAATTTAGCAACAACTAACAACAGCTACAGCTCATTAGAAGATGTGTTGCATTCAAAGCCCAATGTGGCCCAACAAATGTGTGTATCCATTTATTTGTGTGAAGTGGTAGATAAAATAACTTCTTTTTTTTTTTTTAGTTTTTGAGGCATCACTGCCCTCTGGTGGTGGGAGTGGGAGGCTCAACCTTTGCTCCTGTGGAGCTGGAATTGAACCCCCATCCCAGGGGACCTCAGTCCCGCACACAACCACTATGTCTCCGGGGCTCAGCCCCCTTATTTTCTTTTTATAACATCATTTATCTCTAGAAATTTTACTGATGTGGAATTTCTGTGATAAGATTGTTCAGTACCTTGACAGTCGGATCTCTAAGGGAATGGTCCCTGGTTCGACTAAAAATGATACTCCCAAGGAAAAAGGATGAGCATTCAGACTCCACGAGGATCACCATCTTGAAAATCTCATGAGGGCATTACTCTCTCTCTCTTAAAGGGTGGCTATGAATTGGAATCAATTAAATGGAAGTAGGTTTGATTTTGGTTGGCCTGCAAATGCCTTACCTCTAAGTCTACAAGAACTGATACTTCTTCCTTAGTAGGTTGAATCAGTATAATGCCATGCTTCAATGAACAAACCAAATTAACAGTAAGATTCTTCACTTGATTCTTTGAAACAAAGGATGAAAGATGTATTTAGTAAGTCCATATCAATAAATATAGACTAACTAATGCTTTGTTCCTTGTACATTATTCCACACCCTTAGGCATATCCATATATATTACCATGGTTTGTTTTTCTACACACAAGGGTTTACCTACTGCTGAAAACTAGATCTTCCCCCAAATCTATGTATTTATTTATTTATTTATTTATTTTACAAAACAACCTTACTACCTTCAACATACTCTTCATTAAAGTTAATACATTTGGGCATATGCTATTCCAGTCTTGGAAGCATTTTTCAAACTCATCTGTTTGGATGAGTTTTTTACTTCTTCTACATCTTCAAATTGCTGTACTTTCATGTCCCAATGGATTCATGGAAACAAAAAGAAGCCTCACAGAGTGGAGTCAGGTGAGTAAGGTGTGTAGGACCCAAGGGACATGCTGGCTTTTTGCCAAAAGCTGATGCACTGAGATGGCTGCATGAGCAGGTGGACTGTTGAGGTGGCAAAACCAGTCACATGTTTTAAACAAAGCAGGCCTTTTTCTCACACACTGTTATGCAATCTTGTCAGAACATCGAGATAGGAAATTTGATTAATAGTCTAATTTGGTGGAACAAACTCAAAATACACTGCATCAACATTTTCATCCAAACAGAGGTTCAGAATGATGCTTTTCTTCAATTGACATTTCACCTTTCTGAAATGAGAAAACCACTGGCACAACTGAATTTTTCTCATAGTGCTGTCCTTGTAGGCTGTGTTCAACATCACAAACGATTCTGCAGCAATTTTCCTGAGCAGGAACCAAAATTTCACAGCCACACACCATTCTCTTAAATTGGCCAGAAGAACAAAAAAACGAGGTTTGAGCAAAACCGCTTTTAGAAAAAAGTTCACAGTGACCAAGGAGAACCTTGCTACGCAAAGAGCCTGGGCACAGTAAATCAGAGCAAGTTGTTGGATGCTCACTTAGTGGGACTATGCCTACTATGAAAGTTCCATCCAACAGAGATTTTTTTCCAGGCTTTTGTTTGTTTGTTTGCTTGTTTGTTTATTTTGGTACCACCCTCATATATGTAGCCTCAGAAAACTTATTAAGAAGTGGTCCTCAATCTTCCTAGCCATGACCGTTTAATACAGTTTCTCATGTTGTGGTTACTCCAAACAAAAATTATTTTCATCACCACTTTTTAACTGTAATTTTGCAACTATTATGAATCGGGTGACCTCTGTGAAAGGGTCGTTTGACTCCCAAAGGAGTCATGACCTACAGATGGAGAATTGTTGCTATAGAGGAGGGGTCAGGATGTACTTCCAGGCAAATATTACTCATAGTTATCCAGGGTCAGAAGGGCAAGATGATTAGGTTTCTGCCTGTGTTAGCCTGTGTGTAATTGAAAGCAATAAGAAACAAAAAAGGAAGTTGGCAAAAATTTTATAATAAAAATGATGAAGGAACGGAAAAGTCATTTAAATGGCATCTTTTCATTGTAAGAGATGAAGGTTGCAGGGTAAATAGACAAACTCTCAATCTGGGTGATCTGTACTATTCATCCCGTGATAACCACAGTTTGTGTATCAGAAGCAAGGGATCAAACAATGTATTGAATTGAGTAAATCTTCTATAGAAGACCTATTTGGAGTGCTGAAGAAAAAAGATGCTATTTTGAGGACTAAGGTGTTCCTGACCCAAGTGATAGTCTTTTCAATTGTCTCACATGTCTGCAAAAAGTTAGATATTGCATATGGAAAACTGCATCTTATCACCCTCAGTGAAGGCACATCAGTTTTTGTCCCTCCTTTCCTGTTATTAATCCATTATCATTTTCCACGTGATCTGTTCTCCTCATGAATTATACTTACATGATGCTTATGAATTTATATTACCCATTGGGATAGGCAAGGTTGATTAGAGACACAAATCCAGGGCAGTCATATATGTAAAAGAAAGATCTTTATATAAAGAAGTAATTATAGATCAGCAAGGCATCGCATTCCAGTCCAATTCAAATTCATAAGACTGATACTGGCCCATACAGGTCCTTTGTAAGAGCCATGCATGCATTCACATGCAGTGATGTAGGATGCAGGAAGATCACAGGTCTATGGGTGCAGAGTCGTGTGGTCAATGGGAACATGGCAGGGCTCTGGCAGCTCTCAGGGTGGTCACCAGACAAGAAGGTGAGGGGGGAATGAGGGTCATCCTTTTTGGAAGGCCACGCCTCCAAGGAGACATAATCTGGATGTGACCTGACTGACTCGTCTGACTCAACTCTTGCCAGAAGTGCCTCGTTGACACAGATGTAACTACACCCCTCCTTAAGAAGCATTGGCACATTGGCTTCAACAATGGGTTCAGATACAGTTGTGAGGATAGCACAGAAAGAGGTATTGTTTTATCCTGTCATACATAGGGTTGCTATGAATCAGATCAATTCAGTAGCAGCTAGCAATACCAATAAGAATTATATTTATGGAAGCAGATCATTGATTCTTCCACTCTGCCAGTACAAAAGTTTGAACACTAGCCATTTTGTTAGTAGTCATACATACCCCATTTGTATGACCCAGAGGACATTGTGCGTGTGAATAAAAAATGCAATAACTTTGGGAAATAATTTTGCAGTTTCTCAGACTGTTAATAGTAAGTCACCTATTGTCACAGCAATCTATTAGATTTCTATCCAAGTGATATAAAAACATATGTCCACAAAAAATATTGTAGAGAGATATTGGGCAAAATTTCCCAAATTACAATCAATAGATAACAAATAAACAAAACGTTTTGTTTTGACAGTGTACTATTTGACTGTCAGAAGAAATGAAATACTGGTATGTGCTATCATAATCATGAACCTTGAAAACATTATGCTAAATAATGGGAGTCAGTCACAAAAGTCCAAAGTCATGACATTTTACTAATACATACCATCATACTAAGCAGATCTACAGAAACACAAGTGCTGGCCATGGCTGGGGAGAAAAAGAATTGCAAATTGATATTTTAATAGTTTATAGGTACAATTTAAATGTTCAGGAGTGAAATAGAGGTAATGGTTATTCAACACTGAAAACGTACTTAATGGTGTTTAATGGAATCTTTAAAATGCTTGCAATGCCAATTTCTACTACATATATTTCACCTTAGCAAAATAAAAATTCTAACACTCCAAAACTGATACAATTTATTAAAGCATCCAATTTATTTGATAAATATTACAGTGAAATATACATGAGGGTAATAAAAAATTCAGTTAAGAGTGCTAGTATTGGTTTGATGCTAATCCTGGAATGTTCTCTAATCCTGGAAATCCCTAAGATTCATTGAATAAAAGCACAAAGAAATAACAAACAAAATTCTGATTATTAATAGTAATCACTTGAGATGAAGAATGCTATGCGATTGAGATAATTTTCAGGTGGATGCTATGTTGATAATAATGCTTTATTTTTTAGCCATGATGAATATTTATTTTGCCATTATATTGCTATTCTTAAACATAGACCCATTTTACACATAAATTGTATATGATATTTTAATGAACAAAACTGAGGAAAGGCCTTTTATATTCTAATTCTAAATATTTTCTCCCAGGATCTTCAAATATTTAAGTCATCACTCTCACACTTGAGTACATCAGGATCTAAAAAACTTGTAAAAAATGCTTGCCCCATACATTGTGACTATAACAGTCATACCTGCTAATCGCCAGGTATGCAGTTCATGCCAACAACAGTTCCATGGAAGGATAAATGATGCCATCTCTTTCTGTAAATTTTTGCAGTCCCAGAAATTCTATAAAGCTTTGTCTACTAAAACTCAGAATTCACTCAATAGCATTGGACTTCTCTTTTTTCTTTTGCACAATTGATGTCTTCCAAAGATTTTAAAGTAGTAGGAGAGAGAAGTCTAGAACCTACCACATGAACAATTTCCATGAACCTCAGTGAAGGAGGCTCAACATTAGGCAATACCTGGTATGTCTCTCCTTCATTGTTAGTCCTAAAAAGTACCTCTTCTTGAACTCTATCATGTACACCATTTACAAAACACAATCAATCTATTTTTGCTGGGAATTCGGTGAATGTTTAAAAAGAATATTCAAATTCCATGCAATAAATAGTTCTTGGATGTCTTGCTCCAGTCCTCAGTTTAACATCACTTATCTCAAAACTCCCCTCATTTACTAATGTCGGGAAAGAGTATTCAGTAAAGGTAACATTCACCTTTTATCATATCAGTAATATTCAGGGGTTCCAAAAATTATGATGTGGGGATGGAATGGGGAATGGGGAAAACCATCCTAACCACTACAAGACGCATATCTCCTGATCACATGGTCAGAATGTTTATTAGCAAGAAGCTTGTGCAAGACATTACACAAGCTCTGTGACTCTCATAAGTTTTATTACATTTACATCTGCAACAGCAGTCTAGAGATCATGATGAAAATCCAACTGAGGATGAAGATTCTGCATTCAAGTCTACAGTGGATTTATTCTAAAGCCATGCAACAAAGTATCAGCTGTCTATTATTTGAGCATATTAGTGTCTGAGATGCTTTTAAGTATTAGCACCAAAAAGCATCTTTTCACTGAAGAGATTGAAACACCTTACAACTACCTAAAATCACTAGGAAAATATAACTATGCCAATTTATAAAATAGCAGAGTGGGTTGCTGTAGATGCTGACACTAAGGGAGGGTTTATCTGTGGCTGTAAAACTAATTAGTGAGTTGGCAAGGATGAGAGGTTCTACATGGAAGGTGTCCTACCAAAGAGTTTTCTCAAGCTTACCTTTATGTCTTTGTTCCTCAAGCTGTAGATGAAAGGATTCATCATTTGAGGAACCACCATGTACATCACCGAGGCTATGGTTGTCTTTCTGGAAGACTGTGTAAACACAGAGCTGACATACACGCCAACCCCTGTCCCATAGTATAAAGAGACAACTGAGAGATGAGAACCACAGGTGGAAAAAGCTTTAGCTTTATTCTTTCCTTCACCTGATGGTATCTTCAGGACAGAGGAGACAATCTGAGTGTAAGAGAAGATGATGCCAGACAGAGGAATTCCACCCAGTAGGCAGGCCCAAAAATATATTAGAATGTTATTAATAAGGGTACTGGAACAGGAGAGCCTGAGGACCTGGGCAAGTTCACAGAAGAACTGAGGAATTTCCAGGCTTGTGCAAAAGGGCAGGTGAAAAACCATCATACTCTGAAGCAAGGCAACCATCATGCTAATGACCAAGGAAAGGAGGATCACCATGCCACAGAAGCAGGGAGTCATGCTGACTGTGTACCTCAGTGAGTAACAAATGGCCACATAGCGGTCATAGGCCATTGCTCCTAGAATAAAATTTTCCAAAAAACCAAAAGCAAGGACAAAGAAAATCTGGTTGAGGCATCCTGTAAATGTAATGCTCTTATTGTGTGTCTGGATGTTCACCAACATCTTTGGAATGGTAGCTGTGCTTAAGCAGATGTCATTTAAGGACAGGTTGGAGAGAAAAAAGTACATAGGTGTATGTAGATGAGTGTCAGAGGTGACCGCCAGGACAATGAGCAGATTTCCAAGGACAGTCACCAGGTACATGATCAGGAACAGACTAAACACTAGGATCTGCAGTTCCGGATCCTCTGTTAGTCCCAGTAGAAGGAATTTGGAAACATGTTTGATTTTTTAGTTCTATATTGTTGATGAATCTGGTGGGAAGATATGGTGACAATACACATAAATGTTTGTGTGTCAGAACAAACATCAGAATCACCAGAGAAAAACATTATCTCGAGGGGGTGAAAGCTAGGCACCCAAACCACCAAAAAAAGCTACAGCATCCTCCTTTCTGTGTGCACATTAATTGATTATTTTTGAACACATAAAAAAAACTGAAACTTATAGTGCAGGTGTCAACATTTGCTTTAGAAAGAGTTGATGACTTAATAGTATCATTTCTACATAATTTGGGCTTTTACTTATACTTGAAATATTTGATAATTGAAGGAAAATAAAAAGACTCAAGTATCTGCCTGAGAAGTCCATCTGAGACTTCACATCATTCCATCATCCCCCAGTGGTCAGTGCCCTGCATCACAGGAAATACAAAAATATATACAGATACACTTAGAGAAAGTGAATTTGACAAGCAGCCCTCCTCCAATACCACTACCCAATGCTAGGAAATGTCAGATAATTTTGCAACAAGCATCCTGTTTGACAAGGTTTAGGTGGTTGCTCAGCTAGAAATCCATTTCCTTTTTTAGGGTAAAGCAAGAGAATAAAATGGATGTTTATGTGACAGGAAAATAACAGGCAATAAATACTCCCAAGGTAGACATGGCTCTATTGTTAACCTGCACATACTCTGTTCACATTCCTCTTCTCTTGGATGTAACTTGCAAAACACCCCCTTTTTCCCTTAGGTGACTATAGATTACCTGGCTGGCATCTCCGTGGAATGAAGCTTGACATCTGCTTTGTATGTAGACAATGAAAGGTCTATACTCAAGAAAGACAGAGAGTCTGTGTAAAACGCTCGGTTCTGTGGCAAAAAGGATCATCTCTGGGAAGTATCTCCTTGCAGGAGACATACTCTTTAAGTGCTACATCACAGGCAGCCTATTTGCAATGTTTGCATCCCTGGAGGATCAATATCCACAGCTCCTCATTAACTCAACACGGTTTTGTTATTCTTGTCCCAGAGCAGTAAATGCTCTTGATTCCCTGGTCCTAGTAGACCAACTAAAAGGAACCGTGGTGCTGTAGGGGTGTAGCATTTGACTGCTAGCCACAAGATAAGCAGTTCAAAACCACCAGCTGCTCCACAGGAGAAGGTCAGAACTATCTCATCCCATAGGGAGTTTCAGTCCTGGAGTCTTACAGGAGCAGCCCTGTAGGTCACTGTGAGTTGGCATCGATGGTATGGAACTGAGTTGAGAACAACTGCATGCCATTTGTTGTCTTGCACCTCTTTCTGCACAGCTCTACATCATATATGCTAAACATATGGAACTACCATTCTTTGGGTGAATGTCAGTATTTTCTTTTCTTCTTTTGTTTTTTTTTTGGGGGGGAGGCAATCACTGCCCTCTATTGGGAGTAGGAGGTCCACCCTTGATCCTGGAGAGCTGCTGCTAGATTTGAACCGCCAACCCAGTGGTCTGCAGTCCCGCGCACAACCACTACGTTACCGGGGCTCAGCCCCAGTATTTTCTTTTAGGTACAAAAAAAACTCTCTATCAAGTCAATATTTGTGGGAAAACCGGATTCAACATGAGGTATAGAGACATAGTTTCTTTATTTTGATATTTATAAAATACATTTATGTTCATATGATGATAATATGCAAACCCAGCAATGTTTCTTCTAAAACTTATTGATGATGAGTTTGAATCAATATTCTTTGTAGAGTAGACTTAATCCATTCACTGAGGAATTCTAACTGTTGTTAATCTAAGAAGATCTGCTTTCTCTCTTTCTTTTGAGTTTTAGAACTGCCAATCTACCACTTTCCTAGCTAACATTAATTTAATGTATACCTTTCTTTACTCTTGAGAGACTCTAGTTTGGAATTGTGATATGTAACTTTTCTTTCCTTTTAACCTCTTTGTTTTGAATTGGGTAGAGATATATGTCTTAAATTCACTAGTTCCTCCATTGCAATGTCATAAATGTCCCATCACTAATTCCGCTTTCTCACATTCTTTCCTTTTTCCATTTCTAACCCTCTGAACTTTTTTGTTGGGCAAATGCTGCCCTTTTTTACCTTAACTGATTGGCTATTCTACCACAGGCCTTGGTACCATTCCAAATCTTATGGGTGACTAAGAACTAGAGTCTCAGGGTTCCACCTGCCTCCATATTTCACGATTTTTAATTTTTCCACATTTTCTACCACTCATTCTAGGACTTCTAATGGGATCTTTTCAATGTTTCATTTATATGTTTTGCCAGTGCTTCTATATGTACAGAGATTTTGGGGTAATCTGTAGTTCTTTGATATTTTGAGACAAACCTGGGGCAAGTTGGCTTTGAAATGTCATCGAACACCAGCAATTACAGATGAAATCTAAGATAGAGCTGGACTCAATATACGTGGGAAAGTTTTCCATGTTCCCCAACAGAACTAAAACAAAGGACAGTGAATTTGAAGAACATCGCAAGAATAATTTGGCCACATTGAACACTAATGACAGAACATCTGATAAGCTGTGGGAGGATTATAAGACCCTCTGGTTTTAAGTGCAGAAATTGAGTATCTGCTTCATGTCCTCTCACACATATAGTTAGTTTTATTTTACTTATTCTATCTGGGAAAGTTCATGTGTGTTGTTGAGCAAAGGTGCTGGCTATGAATAAGCCATCAGTTTTGCAATAATTTATCATGCATTCTCCAACTTAACTTCAATCAACAATTCCATGTTTTCTAACTACCATTCCTTCCTCGTTGCTTCCAACTACTGCATTTTCATCACCAATAACTATCAATTCATCTCGATTGCAGGTTTCATCAATTCTGACCCGTTGTTGGAAGAATTCTTCAATTTCTTCATTACTAGCCTTTGTGGTTGATGTGAAAGTGTTTCATGGCTTTGTGTCCCCACATTGCTTAAAACTCAGTGATTGGTGTTTGATATTCCTCACTTAGCAGAATTTTATGTTTTAGTATTTACCTCTATTTCCTGTAATTTTTATGCATTTCTCAGTGCCTTGCTTAGCCTAAGTGATAGTGTGCTGATTACCTCATTATTATAATTCCTGTTACCTAAATGAGTTAATGTCTACTACCTAGTCATTAATTAAAACTCCCGATTTTCTTTTTTTTGTTGTTTTTTTTTGGGGGGGTGGGCATCACTGCTCTCCGGTGGTGGGAGTAGGAGGCCCAGCCCCGCTGCTGGAATTGAACCTCCGTCCCAGTGGACCGCAGTCCCGCGCACAACCACTACGCCACCGGGCCTCAGCCCATCACCATTTTCAACCATACTAACCATCAAAGATGTTTCATTTTGCAGGTAGATCTTCTTTTTGAAATTTTATACTAGTGGTCTCATAAATATTTGTTCATTTGCTAAAGAAACTCTTTCTTCTTTATTTGCTGGTTATGGCCCTCTTTCAGAAACCAACTGCATAGGTCATTGGATTTACATCTAATTTCTCAATTCTGTTTCCTGGGTTTGTGTATTTGTCTTTACATCACTATCTATTTTTAGATATTTTACCTCTGTGCCTGGTAGTATAATTCGAGATCATATATTGATAGACTTCTCTTTTTATGGTACTTTATCAGAAGTATTTTGTTTTTCTGAGATTACTTTGCTTTCCATGTCATTGTTCTTGCTTTCGGGTGTGATTGCATTAATTCTGACCCATAGGGATTCTTTGTACAACCAAATAGCATGTGATCCTGGATCATCCTTACAATTATTTCTTGTCTGATCCCATGGTTGCAGCAATGATGTCAATCCATCTTATTACATGCTGATACAATTTGTATGAGTAACATATTTTAACTCGATAACTTTCAATGGTATTAATAATTTCAATATGTTAAAGTTTTCACCCTAGAGTTAAGCTTTTTGTTGATGGAATGCAATTGAAATGAACAGAAACAGATGAAAGCATCTAGTAATAATCAAAACATGAACTCTATGAGGCATGACTCTAAGAGAAATGGAATGAGTCAAAAGTGATATTCTAACCATAAGTGATAAGAAATGGACTAGTATTAACCATTTTGTGTCAGACATTCACATGGTTTACTGTGCCAAATGTCTTAGGCTGTTTTTGTTACATATATATAAGGGAGTGGCTTATATGATTATATTAATGGAAAAGTTTATATATACTCAAATCTATGGACCCAACTTTACATCAGAGACTTTTTAAACAGCTAGTACTGATTTATTAGGCAGCAGAAAGAGAAACAGGTAAATGAAGGAGGAAAGTGCATGGCTGGTGGATGCAAAGGTGGATGATGAGTCCAAGATTGGCAGGTCAGATGTTGTGTTTTGATAGATCCAAGTGGCAAAAGACAGACAATATGGTGGGTTTCTAAGTAGGACCTGGCAGATTAATGCACAATCATATTTGTAGCCTCTTTAGTCATTGTGAAAGGAAGTCCATGTTGTTAAGCTGATGCATAACTTTGATCTCTAGCACCATAGCAACTTTTATCATGAGCCCAATGGGTATTGACAAGAGTATATAGGAAATTAGGATGACTGTTTTCTACATGTCATAATTTTCACTTGAATTTCAAAATCCTCCATTGCTGAGTTTTCCCTGTAGTGAATATTCACAAGAGACACAGATATTTCAAATATTTGTCCCATTCACGATGGTTTAACAACACACATTTTCTAATAGCTCTTTGTCACCAATTTTTCAATCATGTTCCTTCCAAGTTCTTCGTGATCCAGCCAAACCTTTGGCCACAACCAATTTCACAATAGAAAAGCACTTATTTATCCATCATGGCAAAGTGGAGTTCTGAGAGCTCTATTCTAATATTGCTCAGGATTTCTCTTCAACACTGTCCACATGAGGTCACTGAAAGGGGAGGAAAGGCCTTTGTTCTCCTCTTTCTAAGTTGTGCCTACTTACCATGCTTCATCATCTGCAAACCAAGAATGGGTTTCCTCTTTCTTAATCAGCTGATTATATGAAACTCTCTGGAGACCATGTGTGCGTATTGAGAGTGGATGGCAATATGACAGCACTGAAGAATATGCATCACATCTGATGGAATAAATGTATGCCTTTAAACCTTACTTGTGATTAATCTCATAGATAGATAGATGATAGATACATAGATGATAGATAGATAGATAGATAGATAGATAGATAGATAGATAGATAGATAGATATTATTGACAGAGTCCTTTGTTGTTAATCCAACTTTATGGCTCTCAGGGTGAGACATAGTTAACGATGGACAGCTAAAGTTGTAAAAGGATTTTATGGGCAGTTTTCAAACATTCAGATTCATCAATTCCAAAAACAACTAAAAAGTAATTTCTAAAGAAAATAATGGAGTTATCAACAATTGATGACATGAATTTGTTCCAAATCCTAACAGCCTGTACTATGATTCAACTTCTCTATTAGACTGATCCTAAAGTCCAAGTGTGAGAACACTATAGCAACTCAAACTGATCACAGAGTCTCCTCTCATTCAGGGCCCCTTCAAAACTAACGTTTTAAGTCCTTTGTTAAACAGGTCAAAGTAGGAGGCCCAAATAAAAGACACATTTCCTCCCAAATCCAAAGAAATCCATCAGGCTGGTGGATCCTCTTAAATTATGGTGTGTCAAGAAAAAATCATGTTCTTCACACAAAGGAAAGATCTTGTCATGTTGCACACAACTGATCTATAGACATTTCATTGAAGTGGAAATGTTGGCAAGGTAATTTCCCAGTAGGAAAGTGTTGACTGCTAAACAGATGGTTGCTGGTTGGAATACACCAGCTGCTGCACAAAGAAATATGAAGCAATCTGAGTTTCTAATAATCACAGCATTGCGGATCTTATGGGGTAGTTCTAGCCTCTCCTATAGAGTGAATACGAGTTAAAATGTACTAGATGGCAGTAGGTTTAGTTTAGGTTTATGATGAAAATGCCATACCAATAAGTCTAAGGTTACTTATAATTCTTTTTACCCAAATCAATCATCCATGCTCCAATGAACCAATAAAATGCTATGACACGGAAACATGAAGCTAAGAGTCTTCATTTGCAGGGTTTACATTAAAGAAATAAGCTTCATTCAACTTTATGATTCTTGAGATGTTAACCCGTATCCTTAATAGGCATTTCCACACATTTTCTAGGTTTGTTTTTACTTAGTACTAAAATCAGGTGGTTCCTTTGCAATGTTGTGAATCTCTTCCTGAGTCAACCTTCGTATTTCAACTTTTGAGTTCTCTAGGTGTAGTTATAGGTTTAGAAGTAAGCATTAATGATAGAACTAGTTCCCGAGAATGCTCAGCTATGTTTTTTTTTTGTTTTTTGGCATCTCTGCCCTCTGGTGGTGGGAGTAGAAGGCTCAGCCTTTGCTCCTGTGGAGCTGGAATTGAACCTCCATCCCAGTGGGCCGCAGTCCCATGCACAAGCACTACGCCACTGGGGCTCAGCCCTCACCTATGGTTTTAAGGCATCCCCATCAGGTGATGTCCCAGACAATTCCCTAGCCACTCCCCTAGACATATCTCAGATAAAGACTTATCAGCCACACCTAACTTAATTTCAAAGGCTGATGATAAAAGGGCTTGTTATGCTGACAGTATTAAAACAGTGGGATTAATGAGTTCACAAAAATCTTCTGAAAATAATCTCTAAACCTATGGGTAATTGCAACATCCCAACAAGAAAAAGACAACACAATTTATAAATAGACAAAGGGCATCAATAGATATTCACCAAAGAAGATATTCAGGCATGCAGCGAACAAACAAATGTCCAGAATCACTAGCCTTTCAAGATATACAAATCAGATAATAATGAGATATCATATTAAGCCAGTATTGTTAACAGGGTTCAAAGAAACAGGAAACAACTAATACTGGAGAGGTGGGACCCCTCACACAGTGCTAAAAGGACAGACATACAGTAAAACTACTGTGCTAAAGGGTATGAAACTTCTTTAACAATTGGGAAAGTGAATTCCACATGACCCAGAAATACATCATTTGAAAACAAAACAAAACCAAACAAAAGCGAGAAAAATCAGTACAATAATGTCTGTTCCAGTATTCTTCACAAGATGGAAGCAACCTAAATTCTTAGTGAATGAATAAATACCCTTTGAGAAAAAATGGAAATTCCAGAGCACATCATTCTGCTCATGCAGAACGTGTACAGAGATCAAGGGAAGATCACCTGTTTTTTTTTTGTTTGTTTTGGGGGGCATCACTGCCCTCTGGTGATGGGAGTAGGAGGCCCAGTCTTTGCTCCGTGGAGCTGGAATTGAACCTCCATCCCAGTGGGCCACAGTCCTGTGAACAACCACTATGCTACCAGGGCTCAGCCCAATCACCTGTTTTAAAAGCAGGAAAGGTGTACAACTGCGCTGCCTCCTCTCACCATATTAGTTTAATGTCAGAAAATACGCAGAGAAGCTGAATTTTATAAAGAAGAATTCAGCATTAGAATGGAAAGAAGGCATACTAGCAACCTGATGCATGCAGATGAAACAACTTTGCTTCCTGAGGAGGACCTGAAGCACTTGATGATGAAGACCAAGGATTGCAGCCTTAAGTATGGATTTCAACTCGATGCAAAGATAACCACAATCCTCACAAAAGAAGAAATAGGAAACATGATGCTAAAAGGGAGAATAGTTGGAAGTTGTGGGGGATTTTGTCTTGTTGGCATCCACAATCAATACTCACGGAAAGAGAAAACTTATAGTCCTTCTTGGATTTATTGTTAACACATTTCCAATGGAGGCATCAGAAAACATGCTTCCTGTAGTATATCAGATGGCTTCTCTCCAAATTCTAATTTTATATTTCATATTTGGAACCTGTTTACATTACTGATATGTTAAAAGGTGACAGGGAGTTTAATTCAATAAGTTATATTTTCAGAGGAGATTTGGCCTAGATGATCCTGGTTGGCCTACTTGCCATTGTGTGTATTCTTATAATGTTGACAATGTGGAAAACAGGAGAAATGAGGAAGCAATAAAACCAAAGAGGGAAAGAGTGATCAAGAGATAAAAGAGATGAGCTACATGGGACTGTCTTCTGCACAATACTTCTTTAAGGTATTGAAAATTAAGAATATCACTTTAAGGACTGAAGTGTGCCTGATTCAAGGCATGGCATTTTCCATTACTTCATAGGAACATGAAAGCTGGACATGGAATAAGGAAGATTGAAGAAGAATGCGAGCATTTGAATTTGGGGACTGAAGAAGAATGATTAAAATCAAAGGACACCTGGATCTGTCTTGGTAGACGTATGCAGAGTACGTCTTCGAGAAAATAATGGCGAGACTTTGTTGCATATAGTTTGTACGTGCTGTCAAGGGACACCAGTCCCTGAAGAAGGACTTGGTGCTTGGTAAAGTGCATGGGCTAGCGAAAAAGGAAGAAGGTTCTGAAGAAGGTACAAAGGGCTCAGTCATAAGAGCAGTTGGGAGGATAGTGCAAGACAGGTTCTTGTTTCATTCTGTTGTGCAGAAGGTCACTGTACATCAGAACCTACTTGATGTTACCTAACAACAACCACGACATGTCAAAAACCAAAACCAAACAGAATACAACACATGATCAAGAAAAATGATGAAAGGTCGAAGCTTACCCTGCCATGAATGCATTGAGAGGACATTTATGAGTGAAGTTAGTCAATCACAAAAAGACAAATAGTTAAGGAGTTCACACAGAGGAAAAATATCTAGATAAATATTTGCATACACAAAGAAAAAACTTTGATTGACAATAGGAGTGAGAGAAAAGAAATAAAGGGGAACTAAATAGGTAGGGAAGGAGCCAGGTGTTAACTTGTATGAAGGGGAAGATGATATCCTTCTTAGAAGAGACAAAAGAGAAATAAAAAGGGGTGGTGCTTGAAGTTCTAAGGAGGGTTGATAATTTGTTTAAGATGCTGAAAATAAAAATTATCTAAAAATATCTGAAATTAAGACCCCCCATCTGATTCTAATAGGTTTTTTAAAAAATCAGTTCAATATTGAAATAACTTGGGCAGAAAAAAAAATTTGACAGCTAGAAATGATTTGTCTATCTTATGGTATTATACTGAGTGGATTTAGTCTATCACAAATGGGACCTATTACTGTGTGAGCCCACTATTGTAACAAGGATATGTTTTATTGAAGGAAAAATGTCATTTTATGTGGTTTCCAGAAAATTTTCGTAGTATAGTGGGGTATATTTTGACATGCTAATTGTAAGGGAAGCAGCTTGAACCCATACACATCTCTGACAGAGAAAGACAATGTTTTCTGTTTCTGTACTGATTTGTTGCCCTGAGAACCCTGGACAACATGAGAAAGGAAAGGAGAGTAGATTACTTTATAGATGGTGCATACATGTTGGGTTGTGGGAAAGGGAATACACAACAAAGAGAAGATAAGAATATAATTGAATATTGTTCCACTAGACACATAAATTAAATACTAATAGATCCTATAACACAAATGGGCCTTCAGATAGGGTTAAATAAAAGAAGGTATGCATATCATAAAATTTATTGTACTTTAAAAGCATATCAGATTAGACAAATATATAAAGACAGAAAGAAGGTAAGTGGATAGCAGCGCTGTGGAGAGAAAAGATTGGTCAGTGATTAGTAAACAGTTATGGGGTTTTCTTTCTCAGTGATAAGAAAGGTCTGGGTTCAATAAGTGGTGATGGTTATACAACACTGAGAAGGTACATAATGCTGGTCAATTGCCATCTTTGAAGGATAATCTATGTTGCATGTATATTATCACATTAAAAAGGAAAAAGAGAAATCTATTAAACTTTAAAGCTAAAATCCTGACTCATTTAATAAATTATAGCTAAGTATATATGAGAATCATTTTAAAATGCAGTAGCATTCTAGAAACATGCCAGCAATGGGAGAACAAATTATCTTAAATTTTGCCAACTTCACAGGGTTCAAATAATAAAAGAATACTAAAGAAATGATGAAAGGCAATTTTTTAAATTGTCACTGGAAATGAACAGTTTGAAACATCTAAGAATCTGACTAGATGGATGTTTTGGCAATGATAATAATTTGCTACCTAACCTGGCGATGAATATATATTCATATATATTCTATATATATATCTATATATTGTCATTATATTGTCATTCTTAAAGAAAAACAGACACGTTTTATACATGAATGTATCTCTAATATTTTAAGGATTAAAATTGAGTAATGCCCTTTCATATTCCAAAGTCTAAAAATGCTTTCCTAAAAACTTCTAGTGTAATACAAGAGCAAATCAAAATCTGCAAAAATAAGCATTAAAGTTATAATGTATAGATGTTCCCTTGCTGGAATTTTCAGGAAGACATTGAACTGCTAGCTACAAGGTCTTCGATTTAATCCCAGTAGCTCTTCCATGAGAGAAGGATGAAGCTATCTGTTCCATAAGCATTCACTGCAGCATAAATTCTATACAGGCTTTTTATGAATTGGGACTGATTCCATGGAATTGTTTTTGTTTTTTAATAGTCATCTCTCAGCGTTTCTAAAACAAAGATCTTGGGAAACATTCAGGTAATTGTCATATGAATAAGTCTGTGGCCATCAGAGGGGAAAGCAAGTACTGGAACATACTTTTGGTGCCACTTCTTAAAAAATGGGACAAAACTTACATCCTCCCTTAATGATATAACCCCTCTCTTTTTCTTTTTTTTTTTTTTTCAGTTTTTTTTTTTTTTGAGAGGCGGCATCACTGCTCTCTGGTAGTGGAAGTAGGAGGCACAGCCTTTGCTCCTGTGGAGCCTCTGGCTGGAATTGAGCCTCCATCCCAGTGGATTGCAGTCCCACGCACAACCACTATGCCACCGGGGCTCAGCCCCCCTCTCTTTTTCAAAATTAGGTTTTATTGTAAATTGGTAAAGTTTCATACAGAAAATTAGCATTTCATTAAAAAATTCATACATCTGGTTTCATTCCATGGATTGCAATCATGAGATTTCACAAGGGGTCCCATAGGAAACAGGCAATGGATTAAATTGTCAAGAATTTCATTTGACTTGGATGCACAGTTACAAAAGACACATTGTATTGGGTAAATCTTCAGCTTATCACATCTTTAAAATGTTGAAAATCAAGGAGAGTGCTTTGGGGTGAAAGTGGACCCAAATGAAGCCTTGGTACTTTCAATAACCTCATGTGTATGTGAAAGTTGCATACTGAATAAGGAAGAAGGCTCTATGCATTTAGATTGTGATGCTGATGAAGAAAGTTGCACATACCACTGATGGGCAAAAGAACAAGCAAATCTGTCTTGGATAAAGTTTAGCAAATATGCCCCCTAGAAACTAGCTGGTAAGACATCACCTCACTTACTTTGGACATGTTTTCAGGAGAAAAAGTCCCTCAAAAAGAACATCATGATTGATACAGGGCCATCGAAAAGGAGGAAGAGCCTTGACAAAATGGATTGGCTGCCTTAAATGTAAAAACACCTGTGAGACTAACAGGTGTCTTGTACTGTTGTTCAGAGGGACATTATGACTTGGAACCAACCTGGCTACACATTAAAACAACAAACATAAACCTCCCATCGAGTAATTTCCTAGGCAAAATTCCTTTATTCAATCAGTCATATATATCAGCAATATTCTTAGGTTCTAAATATGAAGATGTGGGAATAGAATTCGAGGAGCAACTGTCTAACCAACAACAGGGAACATGGTTTCTGTTGAAACAGTTAATAGACCCAGGAAGGACAGTAAGTTGGATCTCTCTGAGTATCTTGCATGGAATTTTACCTTCACATGCAAAAACAATTTGGAGACCTTGGTTAAACTAGTCCTAGTATGAAGTGATCATTTTTATAAAAGACACTTCAGTTCTGGTATAGTCTCTATTTTTAAAGTCTTACAATATAAGTTGGCTCTTATTTTCTTCAGCACATTTATATCCTACATTCTCATAAGTATTATCTCCAAAAAATTCTTCACAGATAACAGTTTCAAATAGACAAATATTCAAATATTTCACCATCACCTAAAACTCCTGAGAAAATATCATGTCAACTTATAAATTATAAAATTGAATGTGGTTGACACTAAAGTTGACATACATGGAGAGTCGACCAGGGTAAATGTTCACTAATTAATGAATTGGCAAAGATAAGACAGTCACTACAAGAAAAATATCCTACCAAAAGGTTTTCTCAAGCTTACCTCTATGTCTCTGTTCCTCAGGCTGTAGATGAAAGGATTCATCATTTGAGGGACAACGATGTACATCACCGAGATTCATCATTTGAGGGACAACGATGTACATCACCGAGGCTACTGCTGTCCTTATGGAAGACTGTGTAAAGACAGAACTGATGTACACACCAACACTTGTCCCATAGAATAAAGACGCTACTGACACATGGGACCCACAAGTGGAGAAAGCTTTATACTTGCCATCAGCTGAAGGAATGCTCAAAACAGAAGAGACAATCTTAGTGTAAGAGAATATGATCCCACTCAGTGGAACACTACAAAAGATGCAAGCTGGAACAAATATCAGGATGTTTTTAATGAGGGTACTGGAATAGGCGATATTGAGGACTTGAGCAAGTTCACAGAAGAACTGAGGGATTTCCAGGTCTGTGCAGAAGGACAGATACAAAACCATCAGACTGTGCAGCAGGGCCACCATCATGCTTAAGACCCAAGAAAGCAGAGTCAGCAGAACACAGAAGCAGGGATTCATGACGACTGTGTACCTCAGGGGGTAACAAATGGCCATATAGTGGTCATAAGCCATTGTTCCAGGAAGAAAATTAAAAAAAAAATAAATAAGAAAAGAGGGCAACAAAAACTGACAAAGGTAAGCGAAATAAGTAATGCTCTCATTATGTGTTTGGAAGTTCATCAGCGTCTTTGGAATGGTAGTTGTGCTTATGCAGAAATCATTCAAGGACAGATTAGAGGGAAAGAAGTATGTAGGAATTTTCAGGTGAGAGTCAGAACTGACAGCCAAGACAATGAGCAGATTTCCAAGGACAATCACCATGTACATGATCAAGAAGAGCCTAATGATGAGATGCTGCTGTTCTGGATCCTCTGTGAGTCCCAGCAGAAGGAATTTTGAAACACCTGTTTGGTTTTTAGGTTCTATATAGTTGATGAATCTGCTGAAAAGATCAGGTGAAAACACAATTAAGTGTGCATTCCTTGGAACTCACCAGTCACAGAACCATTGGAGGCAGACATTATCTTTCAAAACAAATACATTATCTTTCAAAAATTAATAATTCACTGTTATCAAGTTGATTCAGATTTATACTGACTCTGTAGGGCATGCTAGAATTGCCTCCTGTGTGTTTCTGAGAATGGGAATAAAAGCCTCATCTTATTCACACAGAGCTGTAATGGTTTCAATCTTCTGATCTTGTGTCCAGCAGTCAAACATGTAACCAATAGCAAAAAGAGAACATTTCATATGCATATCATTTGACTGATTTTATAATGGAAAACAGCTTGAAGCTTAAATTGCAGCGTCAATACTTACTGAATAGGAAAAGAGATGAGCTGTCCTTCTGTAGGGATTTGAGTTATTCAATAAAAATATTATAAAGATACACCAAGAACAAAGAAGATAAGATAAATCCGGCAAACAATCCTTTAATACCACAACCACAGAATGCAACTAAATGTCAAACTTTATTTTAAAACACCCATCATATTTTGGGGAGATTTAGACTGAAGCTAAGAAGAAAGATCATCTTTGTGATTGTGGAGATTGTGGAAAAGACTCAAAGAATGAAGTAATTTCATAGTCATGCAAAAATATGTTACATGATAAAATCACAGAGAAATAAACTACTCATAGGAATCTAATTTCCAATTTTTGCCTGCATGTGATTTCTTCACATATAGCATTCTTTTGGAATTACCTGTAAGAAACCACCGTGCTTCATTCCAAACATTAACTAGGGAACTTTAGGTCACCTGACTGGCATGTTTGAGGAATGATGTCTGATGTCTGCTCTGAATGTAAAAAAGAAACGTGTGTCCCCAGTAAAGAAACAAGTTCTATGAGAAGTACTACACCCAGGGGCAAGAAGGAAACAAATTTGGAGAGATGGTCATGGATTCTACTTCCTTAAAGAGAAAGAACTCTTTAAGTGAGATGATCCACGATGATTATTTGCATTTTGTATTTCTGGAGGGTCAATAATCAAAGATCCTCATTATGCTAACACATTTATTGTCATTGAGATACCAGGGCAGCCAGCATTGTTGATTCTCTAGTCCTGTGAAACCAATTGCATGCCAATTCCCACTCTCCTACTCTCTATCTCATGGCTTCTTGATAGTGAACCTATTGTTCTTTTCTGTTGGATTCCAGTCTCTTCTTTTAAGGTACAACCAAATATATCAATAAAGAATCTTTTTCAGGAAACCCAAAGTCAGCATTAAGTAGAGAAGTACGTATTCAAAAAATAGTGGCTGACATTTTACTCTATCCAAGATCTAAGGACTAAATGTTCTAAAAGAATAGATATTTAAAGGCAAGAGAAAAGGTAGTGCTTCTTGATTTGAGATATGTGAATGAACACAATGTTTGGAACATTGAGTGCACCAAGAGTGTTCACCCAGAAAATTTCAATTTTATGTCTGAATAGAAAACAAGTATCTTGTTGCTGATGTATTTCTGGGTTTGTGATTTTCCAGCTATAACCCATCAGTAGAACTCAGTTAGTAAACTGACTTTAGGATGAGGGGATGATTAGTCAATGTGACCATGAACCTGATTTTCAAGGACGTGTGAGTAAAATATGTTCAGATTCAGATATAACCAAAATGAGCGTCAGATGGGTCAACTCTAATTCTTGAGACCCTAAAAGTGTCATAGTTGAACTATGCTCCTTAGGGTTTTCAATGATTGTTCAGGGAATTGAACCACAGTTCCCCTTTAAAGGTATTTCTGTGTTGACCTAATCTTCTAATATTTCAGTTAGTAACCACATGTGTGAAGGTTTTACACCATCCAGGGCCGAAAATTGTATAACCCACAACAAAATGTTATCTTTCCAATGAAAACCAGCAAAAGTCTGCAATCAACCAATATTGACAGAACTGAAACTTGTAGACATTTCTATAAGAATAGTTGGTGATTTCAACACAGCACTCCCAGGGTATCTAGAACGTTTCAACATATACAATATTATGAACTTTCAAAATCTCACCATCGTGCTTCTAAGGAGTATTCTGGCTGTACTCTTTGGATAATCTTTGCAAAATACCAAATTGTACAAGATCTGTAAGGAAAGACTTACTGTATAGATGATCTAGAGATGACACTTGAGTTACAAATAAAACTCACAAAGAATCCAACACTTTTTGAGAATTATGTTCAATATAGTTTGGGGTGGCTTTTCCCCAAGCTGGTAAGTACTTATTTGATGAATTTACATGCATTTGGTTCAGTGATCCTAGTTAGATTTAACCCAGTGTGTCAACATTCTCTTTCATTGTGCTCTATTTTGTCATTTGTAGTATACTAGTCTACCTGCCTCTTATAATTTTATCACTAGTTTTAGAAAAAAAAATATCTTTTGACTTTACGCTGTTTTTTTTTAAAAAAGAAGGAATCAGTCTTTATGTTGTGGGCCCCTCTGTTACACCAGTGAAACGTGATCTCAGGACAAAGGTTTGTCTTTTTTTTTGACATCTTGTTTTAGTGTGGGTACACTAGAGAAACAGATTCATAAACTTACATATGGATATAAGGGACAGGTTTATATACAAGGGGAATAGAACTTGAGAAAGCATCCCACCCCAGTTCAGTCCAAGTCCATAAATCTTATATTAGCACATATGCTGGATACCAGTCTATCTCCTTCCAACTCATGAAGTACATGCAATGACACCAGGACAATCACAGGCCAGTAGGTGAAGAGTCTTTTGTGTCCAGTGGCAGTAGAAGCATCCCGGTGATGGCAGAGGTCTCCCCATGCCTTCCCAAGCATCTTAGTGTGAGTAGGAGCTTCTACATAGCTTCACCGGTCCCAGAGATTTGGTTCCATCAAAGTAAGCCCATGTGGCTTCTCTTCCATCTCCTCCAGTCTCCAGGACTCAGGGTCTATATTATGCGGCCATGCTGTCTTGTCGGATACCCCTCTCCAAGAGACCGAATCAAGTCTCTCTCCTGCAATTGGGAAATACTACAAGACTTCCCAGAGTTTTCAGGAGAAAGCCATGTCCACACAGACGCCTCATTGACTATCTCCAGATTGACAGACTAGACTCTACCCCTACAATCCCAGTGCTGAAATTGACACAGGTCAGAGTCTGCCACACTTCTCATGTCAGAGAGTTATTAGTTCTCTACTGCTTCAATTTGTCTGGATTTTTAAAGTAAAAAAATAGGTTTTGCTGCACATTTTTCTCTTATTTTAATCAGAACCAGCTGTTGTGGCTGCATTTAGCAGTGCTAACAGTGCAGCACACTCTTCTCATGGTTTCCAGATGAATGAGCTTATAGTGCTTAAAAAGATCATTCTATTGAGGGCTCACACAGCTGTTATCTCAATCTGTATATCCATCCATGGTATGCAAAGTACATTTGTACCTTTGTTGCCATCATCATTCTCAAAACATTCTCCTTCTACTTAAACCCTTGGCATCAGCTCCTCATTTCTTCCCTCCCTCTCTGACCTCTGCTCTCATGAACCCTGATAATTTATAAGTTATTATTTTTTCACATCATACACTGTCTATTGTCTCCCTTCTCCCTCTTCCCAATTGTCTGTACCCCAGGGAGGATATTATAGGTCGATCCTTATAATAGATCCTCTTTTCTACTGCACCTTCACTCCACCCTCCTGGCATCGGAGTTTATGGTTTTTCTCTGACCATTCAGTCCACTCAGCCAAGCAATGGTATATTCAGTAGTCTTATATAACTGTGCAAGCTAGACAATAAATAAGAAAGGCAAAAGAAAAGGCTTTACCATTGAATATTGTATTGCTCATAAATATCGACTTTATCATGTGCTGTCAGAACAACAAAGCTTTCCTGTAATAAGAAGAGTCAGCATGCTCTTTAGAAACAAGGATAGCAAGACCTTACTGCACATTTTTTGCCGAAGCTATCCGAACGGAGCAGTTCTTGTAGAAACATAGCACTGTTAAAGTAGAGGGTCAGCATAAAAGAGGAAGATATATTGATTGATTGATCAAACAATCAATCTATAGATAGTTTTGTCTAATATGGTATAAGTAAAACAAAACCAAAAAGGCACGTAAAATATAAGTGAAAAATATATGATGTATTCATACACTGAAGGAATATGCCTAGTAATAGCAATCGTCTTTTCTTCAGCTGGCATCAAGGAGGTATCTGGTATTCAGAACTATCTTCTTTTATGAACAATCCTGCAGAAGTTCCATGCCTGCTCCCATTGCCACTTTATTCATTGTCTCACAGGGCAGTGTTAGCAACGGCAGTGAAAAAGAGGTCTGGTTTCCACAGAATGTGTCACATGCTTCATTTGATTGCTAAAACAGTACTCTGCTGAGGGCATCCTTTAGTGAAACTTCAAGTAAGAAACAGTGTTTGGCATGTCCTTGACCCATTGAACATGGTCCAACAACATAACTTTCTCCTTTATAAACCAATTTTCCAATCACTTTCCATTCCAATTCTTTACCATCCAAGCAAACAAACCACTAGTCCACCCCATAAATCACTATGCAGCTGCACATCTGAACTTTTCTCTTTCTGAACAAAATAAACCAGAACACCATTCAAATGCTATCTGCATGTAGAACTTTCTTTATCACTGTCCTTCAAAGAGGTCTCAGAAAAGGAATGCAGCACAGCTGTTCTCGTCGATCCACTTATACTTACACACTGTATTCAACCATCTGTAAACCAGGTTTTCTCTTCCTTAACCAACTACTCATAAAGAGTTCTGTGGGGCTGAGCCCCGGGGGCTTAAGTGGTTGAGTGCGGAACTGCGGCCCGCAGGCTTGGTGGTTCAACCCAGCTGTGGTTCTCAGGAGCAGCACTGGTTAGTGCCCACGACCACCAGAGGCAGTGATGCCCACCCCCCCCCCAAGAAAAAAAGAGGTTTGCCCCTGACCTAACATCAATCAGATCTGTGCTTTCCGTTGTGCATACTTTTCAAAAGAGAAAAAAGCTCAACATATTCCCAAACCATTTCCCACTAGAGTCATAAACAAAACACTGCTCCGCAGTAATGTGAGAAAAACACTAAAACTGCGCAAAGATGATAACATGCAGGACTAAGTGTTGGAATCACATACCACACTGTCTGTGTGTTACGAGAACACAGAGGGTTGGCAGACGTGATTCCAGAAAAAAAAAAGAGTTTCGCATAACAGCCATCCCTTGACTATGCTGTGAATAGCACAGTCAAGAGTGGAGTATTCATTGTCTAAAAGACACTGTACAATGCATCACAAAGTACAATGCTGTTGGCAGTAGGATTATGTCTGTACATCTTGAAGGAAATTCAATCAATCAAACCATTATTCAAATTTATGCATCAACCAAAAAAAACTAGTAAGGAAGCAATTGAAGAATTCTACCAACAGCTTCAATCTGAACTCCATCCAACAGGCATTCGTGATGCATTGATAAGTATTGGCAATAGGAGTACAAACCATACTTCTTGCAAGCTACACCTGTTTGCCCTGTAGCAGCATTCTTCTCCAACACAACAATTCAAATGCATCCTTTCCTCGTGGACCTGAACACCACACTGCGGTGGTCCACTGGCAGCTACCCTGACCTGCATGCCTCCCATGGATCCTTTCCTTGCAAGGGGATAAAGGTGACTCCATCTGCGGCCTTCAGCTCCCTCCCTGCAACCATTCAGGAACAAACCCCAAGCAGCCTTGATTGTCTGTGGGCGGGTATACCCAACCAGTGCCTGGATTGCTTCCAGTCCCCAGGCAGTCACGCTTGCCTGGTTGGCAGGCACCCTGCCCCACCATTACAGGAGACCCATCCACAAGGAACTGTTTGGCACGCTCTGCTCAGCATTTCTCCTGTCATCTGAGGCCTGAGGAAACCCAAATAGCCTGCTGCAGGAACACGCATGGAACAGAGATTCTCAAGTTTGCCACCCTAGGCCACGCCAGATCTAGACTGCCCAGTGTGTTGCTTTGTCCTAGCGTGGGAGTCTGTGTGCATCTGTTGGCACCAGAGTCTGTGTGAGCAGGAGCCTATGTGGGCGCAAGTAGGCAGCTGCCTGGTGCAGGGGTCCCAGCTCATCACCTGGATTCACGGTGCGGGAGCTGAGCCTCTGCTGCAGGATGGAAGTCTGTGTGTGCAGGAGTCTGTGTGTACACAGGCGTGTCCTGGTGTCAGAGCCTTAGCTCATCCCGCCGCAGCCACCGAGCTGGAGCTAGGAGCCTGTGGCTTTGCTTTAGCCCAGGTCTGAGTGGCAAGGACGCCTCAGGAACAAATCTGTGGGGTGCAGGACTCTGCCTGCTGCAGGCTTTGTTGTCTGCTGTGCCTAGAGCTGCAGGCTAGCAGAGTCATGAGCCAGGGTCTTACAGCCACTCTCCAGTTGCCTCAGCCAGAGCCACAGACTGGGTCTTCGCAGGCCCACGCAGCTAGTGGAGGAGTGGAGAGTGCATCCTAGGCCCAGGTGCAACCCTTCCTCAAACTAAACCCAGTTCTAGAAATACAGGGATCGCCGACCAAGGTCTGAGAGTTCACCCAGGCGGGTCACACCTCCTCAGGTCCCAACGACCCACCCACCCACCCAGTACTGGTCTCCTCTCCACAGAAGCCGAAGAGGGCATGCAGATCCTATCTTAAAGGACCAAGTCGTGAGGACAGTGTGGACACATGGAAGGATGAATGAATGGAGAGAGCTACAGAGCTGGACACAAACAGACCTAGACTGACCCCCTCCCTGGAAGTGGATGTGGCAAAGAACAGGTTGGGGGAAGGGGCCAGATGCCACAAACACAGGGAGACAGGAGAGCAGGGAGGAAGAGAAAAGGAGCAGACCTGGTCCCCACACTGGCCCACAATGCTCAGAGGTCTACGCCTCTGTGGGGACCTAATGGGTCACAGAAAGGACTGGGCAAACAGCAGCAAGACATGTCACACTGTCTCCCTACTGAAACAGACAGCAACAGAGGACTTTGGGGGGGGGTCACATAGTGGGGAAGCAGTGCAGACTGAACCCCCAAATAGACCAAATCAAGAAGGGAGCACTCCTGGATGGACAGATGGGAGAAGAGAATGATGGTCGGTCCATTCTTGAGGAGCATGGGAGAGGGAGGGGAAGGGGCTATGGACAGGCTCATGGACGGGGGTGGGGGGTGGGGGGGAGACAAGTGTTCCAGAATCAGTGGCAAGGAAAGTATGGGAGGTCTGTTAGGATTTAAGCTGGAGTAATGTTGCTGAGATGACATTATTTGAATGAAGGCTGAATATGATGGTGGGACAGGGGGAAGATGGAATGAAATAGAGGAAAGAGCTAGAAGGCAAAGGGCACTTGCAGAGGTCTAAACACAGACATGCACATATGTAAATATAATTATCTATGATAAGGAGAGAATAAATCTAAATACATATATTTATAGGTTCAGTACTAAGGTAGCAGATGGACCCTGGGCCCTCACCCAGATGCTCCCTCAATACAAGAACACTTTATTCTATGAGTGTGGGCCATGCTCACTGGCCCAATATGATCACTGAAGTCAAATGGGTGCATAAGCAAATGTGGCGAAGAAAGTTGATGCCACCCAGCTATTAAAGGATATAGTGTCAGGGGTCATAAAAACTTGAAGATAAACAAACAGCCATCTAGCTGAGATGTGGCTAAGCCCACAGGGAAGAAGCATGCCAGCCAGTGTGCCCAAGAAGTGCTGAAAGGATTAGGCCACAGGCATCAAACAACAAAGACCATATCACTGTACACTCACCTTCCTGAGGCAAATACTGAGGACATCTGGGGACATGAGCAAGAGTGGCGAAGAAAGCTGATGGTTCCAGCGATCAAAAGATATAGTGTCTGGGGTCTTAAAGTATTGAGGGTAAACAAGCAGCCATTTAGCTCAGGCGCAACAAAGTCTACCATAGAGGAGGCGCACTTTTTTTTAGCTCAATTTCCATTTGGTGCGTGGCCTTTATCTCCTTTATCAAGTCCTTCTTTTCCTATAATGCTTCCTCATGTCCTATATGAGTCCAAGCAGCATTCTGAAGATTTCTTTCTGTGGTAAATCAACATCTGCATTTTCTATGACTGCCATTAGTTCCAGCTGTTTATCTGGCATTGTATTTTGTTTCTCCTTTCTTGATGCAGAATGCTGTTTTTTGTTCGATTTATTGGAACTAGGTGCTTTTACCCTGGAGTCTCAGAGCCTTAGGCTCTCTCTTCATGAGACTGCAGTCTACCTTTAGTCCACTGCCTTGAGGGGTTTTGTTTCGCCTTTGTCCTGTGGAATTCTCCTCTGGCCTTCTCCTATGCTTTGTGCTCCAACTCCCCTTAGGTCTCCTTAGGGAGTGTTTGCAACTGTGTAAGTTGCAGGGTAATGGAAAGTGTTGAAGGAGTGTAGGAGATTGCATTTAGGGGATGGATTGGGGATTGAGTGATCTGTTCCTGACTAGGGACACTTCCCATAGGGAGGCAGGTGGAGGGGACGTCTTCCACTGATGTTCAGATTCACCCCTGGCTCAGAGCACAAAGTGGAGCGGAAAGTTGAGCAGGAAATGGGAAAGTGCAGCAGGTTAGCTCCAAAGGCTTTAGTTACTATGCCATAATTGCAGCAGGTGCTGCCAAACTTGTGTCTGCTGCCTGGCAGGCCCTAAGCATAGTGGCACTATGGGAACCTCTGTGTGTGTGTGTATGTGTGGTGTTGGGGGACAGGGGTGTGAATGGGAGGAGGCTGGCTAGGTCTGGGCAAAAAGACAAGCAGGGCAATGACTCCTGTGTGCCTGGATAATTTATGGCACCTGGGCATGGGCCTTCTGGGCAATGGTGGAGGGACTGGCTGGCTGGTCTAGGAGGGACTCCCACATGGGGCAAGAACCACTGGGGATAAGCAGTGGGAGGTGTGGGTCTGCATTGTGTCCCCATGGGACCCTGAACACCCTAGGGTAGGAAAGGCTGGCTGGAGATTCTGTGCCTGGCACCAATGCAAGGGGAGGGGAGACCAGTTAGCAGTAAGCCTGGCTGTTTTCTCTTGGGGTTTTTGGCAGAGCAGGCGGCTACAGTCCCGCAAAAAAAAAAAACAAAAAACGTGTCTGCAGGGAGTGCGGGCAATAGGGTGGAAGTCAGCTTCTGGTTCAGAGAAGTGCTCTGAGTTGTTTTGGAATCTACAGACAGATTTGATATCCTCACTCGGCCGCTAAGTCTCCCCAACTCATCAATCTCCACATAGCACTGAACATGAGCTACCTATCTGACCACCATCTTCCCTCAATCCCTCCTGGTACTTCCAGTATTCTTCTCCAGCACCATCAATCAAATGCTTCTATTCTCCCACTGTCTTTCTTGGTCAAGGTCCAACTTTCTGACGTATATGAGCCACTGAAAAATATCATGACACGTCTAGAACACCCTAGTCATCAAAGTACCATCCTTGTTTAATACTCTAAAAACATCCTGTGCAGATTCACCTAGTGCAACACATCTTTTCATCTCTTGATTGCTGCTTCCAAGAGAATCAATTATGGATGCAAGCGAGACACAAGCTATGACAATTTCAACCTTTTCCCTATTTATAATGATGCTTCCTATTAGTCCAGGTGTGAGGGTTTGCATCTTCTTAAATTGAGCTATGTTCCATACTAGAGTCTGCAATTCTTGATCTTTAGGAGCATTTCATGTCCTCTTCACTTTCAGCAAGTGAGGTTGTGTCACCTTTATATTGCTGGTTATCAAAACCCTTCCTCTAATCCTGTTGCCGTATTCTCCTTTACATAATCCTATTTCTCTGATGATTTGCTTAGCATGCATATTGATAAATTATGGTGAGAGGACACAATCTGAGTGCACTTGATGAAGACAAAGTTATTACTCAAGCTACCTTTCTTCTGTCCTGATTTGTTCCTTGGTGCCTTGCCAGCCCATGCTCCTCCCCATAACAATACAAAAGAAGTAGAAATTCTTACCCATAAGGTAGCTTTGTTTCTTAATTTATTGCCTTTTCTTTAGTTTTTTGTCTTTTGTTTCATCATAATACATTTATTTTTTTAGTCTCTCCTACTTCCTCTTCTGGTGCCCTCTCCCACGCAATTCCACCTTTCTGAGACTATGAATCAATTTCTCCCACAAGAAAAACCAACACTCACTGAAATGAAGGCTTACCCCCCCACCTTCCCTTGAGTGCACAGAAAGACCATCATTCTTACTGCCATATGAACAGAATTTTATCACTCACACTGAAGCCATATCAATGTTTTGTTTCCCCTTTTCTCTGTTGTTAATCCATTACCATTTTGCACTTGCTCTCTTTTTTTTCATGAATTATATTTTTGTGATACTTATTAATTCGGATTACACATTGTGTGAGGCCAGGTTGACTACAGACACAAGTCCAGTGCATTCATATATCAATAAGAAAGACCTTTACATAAAAGAGTAATTATAGATCAACAAAGTATCACATCCCAGTCCAGCTTAAATTCATAAGTCTGTGACTAGTCCATATATGTCCTTCAGAGCCATGCAGTCACATGCAATGTAGAATGCAGGAAGGTAACATCTATGAGTACAGAGTCGTGTGCCTTCTGTTTCAGTGGGGACATGGCAGGGCTCTGGCAGCTCTCAGGGTGGCCAGCAAGCAAGAAAGTGAGGTGAGGATGAGGATCCTCTTTTTCAGAGTGACATGCTTCCAAGGAGACATAATCAGGCTGTGACCTGATTGACCGGTCTGACTCAACTCCTGCCAGTACTGCCTCGTTGACACAGATGCGTAAGTACAACTGTCATCAAGAAGTACTGACACATTGGCTTCAACAGTAGGCTCAGATATAGTTGTGAGTATAGCACAGAAAGAGGTATTGTATTATTCTGCTATACACAGGGTTGCTGCGAATCAGACCAACACAATGCCATCTAACAATAAGAAGAAGAATTACATTTATGGAAGCAGATCACTGATTCTTTCTTGCACTCTGCCACTACCACATTTTGCACCAGCAACCATTTTATTAGTACTTGTGCATACTCCATTTGTATGACCGAGAGGACTTACATAATCAGTCAAAATAATAAGTATTATAAAGATGGCAAGGAAGTTGGAAACTTTGCATAATGCTTATGGGAATAAAAAGCACTGCAGAAACTTTGTAAAGTAATTTTGCAGTTTTTTTAAATGGTTAATAGTTAGTCATCTATTGTCACAGCAGTCTATTAGATTTATACCAAAGTGATATTAAAACATATGCCCATAAAAAAAACTTTTAGAGTGATATTTGCCAAAGTTTCTCAAATTACTATAAACAGATAATGAATAAACAACTTTTTCTTCTGACAGTATGTTTTTCCACTATCAGACGAAATTAAATACTGGCATAAACTACAATATTCAGGGACCTTAAAACACTATGCTAAATAAAAGGAGCAAGTCATAAAAGTCTAACATCATAACATTATTCATATGCAATATAATACTAAGCAAATATAAAGACACAAAAATCAGACAAGTGGTGGCCATGGCTGGGGATAAAGAGGATTTGGAATTGACTTTTTGACATTTTATTAGTATAATTCAAAAGATGTAGAATTAAAAAATGGTAATGGTTATTCAACATTGAAAATGTAGGTAATGCTGTTTAATTGCAATCTTAAAAATGCTTGCAATGGTAATTTATGCTATTTTTATTTTACCATAGTAAAAAAGAAGAAAAAAACCTTCAGCAAGTCTAAAAATAAAAAAGTCTAAAAATAATCCAATATATTAAAACATCTGATTTATTTAATTATAATAGTGAGATATATATGAAGATAATAAAGACATGCAGTCAAGGGTGCTAGTATCTGTAGAACAAATTCTCTCTATCCTGGAAATTTCCAATATTCATTGAATAAAAGAACATCAAAGAAATAACAAAAACCAAAATTCTGGTTATCAGTAATCACTAGAAGTGAAGAATGCTATGGGATTAAGAGAATGTTCAAGTGGATGCTATGTTGATAAAAATGCTTTATTTGGTAGCCTGGTGATGACTATATCTATTTTATATTACCATTCTTAAACAGACCTATGTTACACAAAATTTGTATATGATATTTTAAGGAACAAAACTGAGGAAAATTTTTTTCCACTCCAATTCTAAATCTGTTCCCCCATGGTCTTCTAATATTAAAGTCAGGATTCTTACACATGAATACATCAGGACCTCAAAACAAATTTATTCAAAATGATCATCTCATAGATGATCCATTGTGACTGTGACAAGTCCACTGCTAACCACAAGGTCTAGTCCATGTCAACCAGTAGTTCCATGGAAGGACAGATGACACCATCTCTTTCTGCAAATTTTTGCAGTCACAGAAATTCTATAAAGTTTTGTGCACTATAACTCAGAATTCACACAAAAGCAGTGGAATTTTCATATTTCTTTTGCATAATAGATGTCTTCCACAGAACAAGTCCTGTAGACTTCAGTGAAGAAGGCTCAACACTAGTTAATATCTGGTGTGCCCGTCCTCCAAGGACAGTCCTAAAAATCACCTCTCTTTACACTCTGCTATGTACACTCTTTACAAAACAAAAGCAAGCAAACAAAAGCAATCCTTTCTTTAGTGAGAAGTGTGTGAGGGTTTATAAAGAATATTCAAATTCCATTCAATAGTTCTTGCATGTCTTGCTCCAGTCCTCAGTTTAACATCACTTATTTCAAACCCTCCCCACATTTACTAATGTCTGGAAAGAGATTACTCAGTAAAGGGAACATTCGCCTTTTATCACTTCCTTAATATTCAGGGGTTCCAAAAATTATGATGGGGAGATGGAATGTGGGAAGAAACCATATAATCAACTACAAGAGGCATACCACCTGATCACACGGTCAAATGTTTATTAGCAATAAGCTTGTGCAAGACAGTAAGCTTTCTCTTTGACTCTCATAAGTAGTATTACATTTGCATCTGCAACAGCAGTCTAGAGACCAAGATGAAAACCAAACTGAGGATGAAGTTGCTATGTTCAAGTCCACAGTCGATTAATTCTAAAGCCATCCAATAAAATATCAGTTGTCTATAATTTGAGGGCATTAACGACTGAGATGCTTTTAAGAATTAGCACCAAAGGCGCCACTCAAGATGTTGAAATACTCTACAACCACATAAAATCACTAAGAAACATAACTATGTCAATTTAGAGCTAATGAAGCAGTGTGGTTGATATAGATGCTGACACTAAGGGAGGGTTTACCTGTGATCATTCAAAATCATTCGTGAGTTGGCAAGGATGAAAGGTTCTACATGGAAGGTGTCCTTCCAAAGAGTTTTCTTAAGCTTACCTTTAGGTCTTTGTTTCTCAGGCTGTAGATAAAAGGATTCATCATTTGAGGAACCACCATGTACATCACCGAAGCTATGGTTGTATTACTGATAGACTGCGTAAACACTGAGCTGATGTACACACCAAAACCTGTCCCATAATATAAAGAGACAACTGAGAGGTGAGAACCACAGGTGGAAAAAGCTTTGTACTTTCCAGCACTGGATGGTATCTTCAGGACAGAGGACACAATCTGAGTGTAAGAGAAGATGATCCCAGACACAGTAATACCACCCAGTAGACAAGCCCAAAAATATATTAGGATGTTATTAATGAGGGTACTGGAACAGGAGAGTCTGAGCACCTGGGCAAGTTCACAGAAGAAATGAGGAATTTCATGACTTGTGCAAAAGGACAGGTGAAAAACCATCATAGTGTGGAGCACGGCAACCATCATGCTAATGACCAAGGAAAGGAGAATCGCCATGCCACAGAAGCAGGGATTCATGATGACTGTGTACCTCAGTGGGTAACAAATGGCGACATAGCGATCATAGGCCATTGCTCCTAGAATAAAATTTTCCAAAAAACCAAAAACGAGGACAAAGAAAATTTGGTTGAGGCATCCTGTAAATGTAATGCTCTTATTTTGTGTCTGGATGTTCATCAGCATCTTTGGAATGGTAGCTGTGCTGGAACAGACATCATTCAAGGACAGGTTGGAGAGAAAAAAGTACATAGGGGTATGTAGATGAGAGTCAGAGGTGACGGCCAGAACAATGAGCAGATTCCCAAGGACAGTGACCAGGTACATGATCAGAAACAGGCTAAATACAAGGAACTGAAGTTCTGGATCCTCTGTTAGTCCCAGTAGAAGGAATTCAGAAACATCTGTTTCGTTTTTTAGTTCTATAGTGTTGATGAATCTGATGGGAAGATATGGTGACAAGATACATAAATATTTGGTGCACAGAACAACAACAGAACCACCAGAGAAAACATCTTCAGGGGGAGAAAATTAAGGAAGAGGACACCAGTAAAACAACAGCAATAACCTTCTTTCTATGTGCACATTATTTGATTATTTTTGAATATATAACATAACTGAAACTTATAGTGTAGGTATCAACATTTGCTTTAGAAATGGTTGATGGCTTAGAATATCATTTTTACATAATCTGTCATTTCATGTATACTTGAAATATTTAGAAATTTAGGAAAATAGAAAAAGACTTGGGATCTGTCTGAGGAATCCATCTGAGTCCACTTCAATCCATTACTCCCCAGTGATCAGTGCCCCGTATCATAGGAAATATGAAGATGTTGTCAGAACCATGTAGACAAGGTGAATTTGACAAGGAGCCCTCCTCTAACAGCACTACAGAATGTGAGGAAATGGCAGAGAATTTTGCAGCATGCATCATGTTTGGCAAGGCTTAGGTGCTTGCTCAACTAGAAAACCATGTCTTTTTTAAGGTAAAGTAGGAGAACAAAATACATTATTTGATGTTTATCTGACAGGAAAATAACAGTCAAAAAATACTCCCGAGGTAGACAGGGCTCCATTGTTAACCAGCATGCACTCTGTTCACATTCATCATTCTCTTGGATGTAACTAGCAAAACACCTGCCTTCTTTTTCCTAGGTGACTGTAGGTTACCTGACTGGCATCTCTGTGGAATGAAGCTTGACATCTGCTTTGTATGTAGACAATGAAAGATCTATACGCAAGACAGACAGAGAGTCTGTGTAAAACGCTCGGTTCTGTGGCAATAAAGATCATCTCTGGGAAGTATCTCTTTACAGGAGACATGCTCTTTAAGTGCTACATCACAGGCAGACTATTTGCAGTCTTTGCATCCCTGGAGGATCAATATCCACAGCTCCTCATTAACTCAACACGGTTTTGTTATTCTTGTCCCAGAGCAGTAAATACTGATGATTCCCTAGTCCTCGCAGACCAACTAAAAGGAATGCTGATGGCCTAAGGATGCAGCATTTGGCTGCTGACCACAAGGTAAACAGTTTGAAACCACCAGCTACTCCACAGGAGAGTGGTAGAATTTTTTCATCCCATAAAGAGTTATAGTCTTACAATTTTATAGGAGCAGCCTGACAGGTCACTATGAGTTGACATAGACTCTATGGCAGTGAATCGAGTAGACAAACTATATGCATTTTCCATCCTTCACCTATTTTTGCATAGCCCTATAGCGTATATGCTGAACATATGGACTCACAAATCTTTGGATGGATTTCAGTATTTTCCTTTAAGTATAACAAAAGATAACTCTATTGGGCTGAGCCCTGGTGGCGTAAGTGGTTGAGTGCAGGACTGCGGCCTGGGGGCTTGGTGGTTCAAATGCAGCGGCATCTCTCAGGAGCAGTGCTGGATAGCTTCCACAACCACCAGAGGGGAGTGATGCCTTCCCAAAAACAAACAAGCAAACAAAAAAACAAACAAAAAGATAATTCTATCTAGTCAATCATTGTGGGAAAACCAAATTCAACATTAGCTTTGTAAAGCATTTCTTTCTTTGGATATTTATAATATACATTTATATTCATATAGCCATTAAAACGTGAATCCAGGAATGCTTCTCCTAAAACTCATTGACCCATGTGTCAGTCTGGGTAGACTAGAGGAACAAATTTCTTAGACATGCATATAGATATAAGGAAAAGGTTTATACACAAGAGGAACAGGACATTGAGCTCTGTGCCTTTCAAAGTCATAAGTCCGATATTATCCCATATGCCCAAAATCAGCCTATAAAGTCTCCTTCCAACTCACGAAGTCACAGGTCAGGAGGTGCAGAATCCCGAGGCTGGCAGGGGTCCCCACATGACTCCTCGCTTCCAGAGCTCAGGGTCCATCAACAGCAGAAGCAACTCATCACTGGCAGAGGTCTCCACGTGGCCACCTCAGCCTCGGAGGTCTAGCTCCATCAAGGGCAAAGCCATGTGGAAACTCCACCAGCTCCTACAGCTTCTCAGAGGCTGCCATCTTGTCTTGTCCATGATTCATCATCTCTAAGACTAATTCCCAACAGCCTAGGAGATAGCTTCTCATCTTCAAGAAGGAAATATCATGAGATTTCCTAGAAGTCTCAGGAGAAAGCCATGCCCCCATAGAGGCCTCATTGGCTACTCAATGACTATCTCCAGATTAACAGGCTAGACTCCACCCCTACATTTCAATCATAAAATTAACATAAGCACATGAGCCCAAGTGGTGTAAGTGTTCGAGTGTGGGACTGTGGCCCATGGGCTTGGCGGTTCAAATCCAGTGGCGACTCTCAGGAGCAGCGTTGGGCAGCTCCCATGACCACCAGAGAGCAGTGATGCCCCCCAAAACAAACAAACAAACAAGCAAAAAAGATAACTCTATCTAGTCAATCATTGTGGGAAAACCAAATTCAACATTAGCTATGTAAATGGTTTCTTTCTTTGGATATTTATAATATACATTCATATTCATACAGCCATTAAAATGTGAATCCGGGAATGCTTCTCCTAAAACTCATTGACTTGTGTATTTGAATCAATATCATTTATGTAGTACATTTTTCCATTTGACTGATGAATTCAGAATGTAGTTTATTTAAACAGACTTGCTTTTCTCTATCTCTGTCTTTCGAGTTTTAGAGCTCAAAAGCTACCACTTTCCTAGCTAACATTATTTTAGCATACATCTTTCTTTATACTTGAGAAACTCTAGTTTGGAATTGTGATGTGTAATTTTTCTTTCATTTTAGCATTTTTGTTTTGAATTAGGTGCATAAATATCTCTTAAATTCAACAATTCATACATAGTTTATTCAGCTCATCCATTGCAATGCCCTAAATGCTCAGTCACTAATTGTGCTTTCTCACAATCTTCCCTGTTTCTATTTCTAGTCCTCTAAACTTTGCTGTTCGGTAAATGCTTTCCTTTGACCTTAAGTGATTGACTATTCTACCACAGGGTTGGGTTCCATTCCAAATCTGATGGGTGACTAAGGACTAAAGTATCAGGGGTCCCATCTGCCTCTATCTTTCATGATTTTTAATTTTTCCACATTTTTCTACTACTCAATTCAGAACCTTCTAATGAAATCTTTCCAATGTTTTATTTATTAATTTTGCCAATGTTTCTATATACAGAGACTTTGGTAATCTGTAGTTCTTTGATTGAAACCTAAGATAGAGCTGAACTCAATATTCATATTAAAGTTATCCATGTTCCACAATAGAACTAAAACAAAAGACAGTGAATTTGAAGAACATCACAAGAAATGCTAGCCACACTGAACACTAATGACAGAAGATCTGATAAGCTGTGGGAGGATTATAAGACCCTCTGGCTTTAAGAAATTGACATTCTTTCTTCTAACAGATATAGTTAATTTGATTTTTCTTATTCCACCTGGGGAAGTCCATGCGTGTTGTTGAGAAAAGGTGCTATGAATAAGCCATCGGTTTTGCAAAAATCTGTCATGCAATCTTCAACTTAACTTCTATCAACAGTTCCATGTTTTCTAACAACTGCTCCTTCCTCTTTGTTGCAAACTTCTACATTCTAATCACCAATAACCATCCATTCATCTTGTTTGTATATTTGATCAATTCTGACTTAAGTCACTGCCAGAAATCTTCAATTTCTTCATCACTAACCTTTTTGCTTGGTGTTAAAGTGTTTCAAGTTTTTGATTTCTCACATTGCATGACATTAGGTGATTAGTGTCTGTTATTCCACACATTGCATACTTTTGTGTTTTAGTATTTAGCTCAATTATCTGTAATTTTTATTCATTTTCAGACCCTTCCTTAGTATAAGTGATAGTGTGCTGATTACCTCATAATTATACTTCCTGTTACATAAATGAATCTATGTCTACTACTACCTAGTTATTAACACTCCCCACTTTCAACCATGGTAACCCTCAAAGATGTTTCATTCTGCAAATAGGTTTCCTTTTTGAAAATTTTTAGTAGTGGTCTCATAAACATTTGTTTATTTGCTAAAGAGGATGCTTCTTCTTTATTTGATGGGTTATGGCATTCTTTCAGGAACCAAGTGCATAGTTGGTTGGAGTTACATCTAAGTTCTCAATTTCATTTCCTTGGTTTATGTGTCTGTCCCTACTCCAACATGTATTTTTAGAGATATTACTTGTGTGCCTGGTAGTAGGATTTGAGATCATGTGAAGTGAGACTTCTCTCTGTATAGTTCTTCTTCAAAAGTACTTTGTTTTGCTGGGATTAATTTGCTTTTCATGTTGCTGTTAGTGTGTGTGTGTGTATGTGTGTGTGTGTGTTTAGGTGTGGTTGTGTTAATTCTGACCCATAGAGACTTTGTACAACAAAGCAATCTGTGATCCTTTATCATCATTGCACTTATGCCTTGCCTGATCCCATGCTTGCAGCAGTGGTGTCAACCCATGTCGTTACAGGTACATAGAATTTGTATGAGTATTACATTTTAACTCCAGATAACTTTCAATAGAATTAATATTTTCAAAATGCTAAAGCTTTCTCCCTAGAGTTAAACTTTGGGTTGACGGAACCCAACTCAAATGAAAATAGCTGAAAGCATGTAATAAAATAAGAACGTGAACTGTGTAAGGTATGAATATAAGAGTATTTGAAGTCATTGAATGTGAAGTTGAATAAGTGAAGATTGATGTTCTAGGCATAAGTGATATGAAATGTACAAGTATTAATCATTTTGTGTCAGACAACCACATGATTTACAATGCCAGATGTCTTTGACTGTTTTTATTTTATATATATGCATGTATATATGAATTTATATCAAGGAAGTTGTTTACATAATTATATTAATGAAAAAGTTCACATCTACTCAAACTCATGGACCCAACTTTAAGTCGGAGACTTTTAAACAGCGGGTGCTGATTAACCAGACGTCAAGAAGATAATCAAGTGAATGAAGCAGGGAAGACCATGGCTGCTGAGTGCAAAGGTGGATGAGTCCAAGATTGACAGGTCGGTTGCTATGCTTTGATGGCTCCAAGTGGCAGAAGGCATTATGGAGTTTCTGAGCAAAACCTGCCATATTAATACCCAATTACTTTTGTAGCCTAGTTGGTCTTTGTGAAAGAAGTCCATGATATTAAGCTGATGCATAATTTTGATCTTCAGCACCATAGCAACTGTTTTCAGGAGCCCAATGGGTGTTGACAGGAGTGTCTAGGAAACTGGATGACTGTTTTCCATATGTCATACTTTCCACTTGAGTTTGTTTGTTTTTGTTTTATTTTTGGGGCAGGTGGCATCACTGCCCTCCAGTGGGAGTGGAAGGCCCAGCCTTACTCCTGGAGAGCTGCTACTGGATTTGAACCTCCAATCCAGTAGGCTGCAGTTCTGCACTCAATCACTATGCCACTGGGACACAGGCCGTTCCACTTGATTTTTAAAATCCTTCGCTGAGGTATTGCTTTAGTGAATATTCATAAGAGACACTAATATTTTGAACTTGGGGTCCATTCTCAATGGTCTAACAACATATATATTTTCTCCAATGATTTTATTGGGGCCTCTTACAGCTCTTATAAAATTCAATACATAATTTGTATCAAAATATTTGTACACAAGTTGACATATTCATTTCCAAATAGTTTCCACTTGAGCCCTTGGTATAAACTTCCATTTCCCCTCCCCCTCCTCTTTTTTTTTTAAGAATCACTTTATTGGGGGCTCATACAACTCCCATCACAATCCATACATACAACAATTGTATGCAGGTCACATTTGCACACTTGTTGCCATCATCAACTCTCAAAACATCCTCCCTCCACTTAGATCCCCATTACCCGTTCCCCATATTTCCCATCCCTCTCCCCCTCTCCCCATGAATCCTTAATAATTTACAAATTGTTGTTACTTTTTCTTATTGTACACTGTCCAACGTGTCACTTCATCCAATTCCCTCTTGTCCATGCCCCAGAGAGAAGATTATATGTAGATCCCTGAAATTTCTATTCCACCATCCCTCCACACTCCCAGAATCACCACTGCCACCATTAGTCCTGAGGGATCATCTATCTTAATTCCACATATTTCTGAATCCAGTATGTATCCCCTAGACTAGCTGGATTTGTCTGATAGAATCGGTTCATGATAGTGGGGGTAGGGCGTGGTGGTGAAAGGAAGCATTTGAGAACTAGAAGAAAGTTGCATATTGCATTGTTACTACACTGTACTTTAACTGGCTCGTGTCCTCCCTGCAACCCCTCTGTTAGAGGATGTTGCTTCACCTATTGATGGGCTTTGGGTGTCCAATCTGTATTCCCTCTCACTTATAATGTTTTAATTTTAGTTCTTTGATGCCTGGCCCCGGTTCCCTTCAACACCTTGTGGTCACACAGGCTGTGCTTCTTCCATGTGGGCTTTGTTGCTTCTGAGCTGAATTGCCACTTGTTTACTCAAGCCTTTAAAACCCCAGACTATATCTTTTGATAGCCGGGCACCATCAGCTTTCTTCACCACATTTGCTTATGCACACATACATTTTTTTAATATCTCTTTGTCACTGATTTTTCAAGCATGTTCCTTCCAAGTTCTTCATGATCCAGCCAAACTATTGGCCACAACCCATTCCTCAATAGAAAAGCACTTATTTATCCATCATGACAAAGTGAAGTACTGGGAGTTCTATTCTAATATTGCTCAGGATTTCTCTTCATCACTGTCCACATGAGGCCCCTGAAAGGGGATACAATGCCTTCATTCTTCATTTTCTAGTTGTTCCTACTTATCATGCTGAATGATCTGCAAACCATGAATGGGTTTTCTCTTTCTTAATCAACTGATTATAAGGAACTCTCAGGAGATCGTGTGCATAGTGAGAAGGGATGACAACATGACAGCATTGAACCATGTGTATCACTTTCTGATGCAATAAATGTATGCTTTTAAGCCTTACTTGAGATTAATTTAGTATATATATATATATATATTCTTTTTAATGACAGAGTCCTTCTATATTAATCTAATTTTCTAACTATCTGGGTGAACATAAGGGATGGACAGCTAAAATTGTAAAGGGACTTTAGGGCCATTTTTCAAACACTAAGATTCATCTAAGGCCCCAAACAATTAAAAAGCTATTTCTAAGGAAAATAGTGCAGTTATCAACAGTTGATGACATGAATTTGCTGGAAATCCTAACATCCTATACTGTGATTCAAGTATCCAAGCCAGGCACCATGTGATTGCTTCACCACATCTTTCTAAAGTGCCCTCATGAGAAATCTCTTTATGATGATGAGCATTGAGCAGCATCATATCATTACAAATAATTGTTCTTGGATTGGGTCTAAAACTAACTATGAGTTTCACAGGCCTTTATAATCGGTGCTATGATACAAAATTCAAGCTGTATGGTGCCTGATCTTTAAGCATTTAGTTTGGGGATCCAGACAAGCTCCAAACTCTTTCATAAAAAAGTAAAACAACAGCAACAACAACAAAAAAAGAACAAGGCTTCTGCAATGATATGCAGATGAAGACAAAGTTTTGTTCAAGATTTCTAGGATTCTGTGCTGTGATTCCCTCGTAGGGGTTGGTCGTACCTAAGCACTGTTTCTGTTAGCCAGAAATGTAACTCAATTGGCAAGACAGCTTGATTAGCCACCTAAACCAGTTGTAGATCATACTCTATTTCTTAGACTTCTCAAAGTGAACAGATTTCCTAGCCACTTCATAAATAGGGAGGGACAGGAATCATTTCAAGAGATAGCATATCATCAAGAACTGATGGTACTGAAGGAGTGTCCAAGATCCACTGAAGTTAATAATTAGAAAACAAGGACCCAGCAAATGATAAAGTAAAAATGGAAATGTTTCCACTTGCTGATGAAACAATGGAAGTCCTCACTAATCTATGAGTACAAACTTGAAAATATAGGTATGTCTGTATATAGATACAACTATCTATTATAAGTTGGGAATAAAATTAAGAACATATCTATAGGCCAAATATTAGGGTAGCAGGTGGACCTTGGGCCCTCACCCTGGTGCTCCCTCAATGCAAGAACACTTTGTTCTATGAATCTGGCATTCCTCGAGGCTCAATGTCCCAACACGATCACTGAAGTAAAATGGGTGCACAAACAAATGTGGTGAAGAAAGCTGAAGGTGCCCAGCCATCAAAGGATATATCAAGTGTCTTGAAAGCCTGAAGATAAACATTAGACCATTTACCTGAGAAGAGGCCACAGCCACACAGAAGAAGCACAACAGCCAGCATGGTCAGATGGTGGTAAAAGTGGTAAAAGGTCTAGGCAATAGACATCAAATGGGGCAGAAAAAATCAAAACAAAACAAACATATATCACTGTGTGCACACATCCCCAATGTACCAATTGAGGACATGTAAGAGCATGAGCGAGGGTGGTGAAGAAAGCAGATGGGCCTAGCTATCAAAAGCTAGAGCATCCGGGGTCTTAAAGGCTTGAGCACAAACAAGCAGCCATCTAGCTCAGAAGCAACAAAACCCACCATAAAAGAAGATCACTTAACCTGTGCGATCATGAGGTGCTGAAACAATCAGGTATCAAAGAACAAAATCAAAATCAATGGACCAATTGACTCCTGATATCACTGATGACAAATGGATACAAAGACAAACAAAGCAGAAGAAACGATGGTACCCAGCAAACAAATGATTGAATTCCTGGAATCTCAAAGACTTGAAGATAATCGAGTAACCATTCAGCGCAGAAACAGCAAAGTCCACACGCAGGAAGCACATCAAGAGGGGCTGAAGGGAGCAGATATCAAGCACCAAAGAACAAGAATCACATCATTACATAGGAGGAGGAGAGCAGGGTGGGGACCTAAGGCCCACTGGTGGGTAATTGGTCACCCCTCTACAGGGGAGTCATGGGGAGGAGACAGACCAGTCGGGGGGCAGCCAGGCAGTGATGATGCATACAAGTTTCCTCTAGTTCCTGAAGCTTTCCTCCACATCCCCCAATCATCATGGTCCCAACTCTACCTTGCAAATCCAGATGGACTGGAAAAGTCCCACTGGCGTAGAGAGGAGCTGGAGGTATGGGTAAACCAAGATGGAGGGGCCCGTTCGGGCCAATGGTTAGATTGGAGATACTGGAAGGGTGGAGAGAAGGTGGGGTAGAGACACGGAACCAACAGCAAGGATATATACACAAGCTCCTATTTGAAGGATGGGCATCAAAGGAGTGGGTTGAAGGAGAGGTCGGGCAGTGTACAATATGACTAAACAATAACAATGTATAAAGTATTGCGAGTTGGAGGGGAGGAGAGACCAGGGGAAGAGGGGAAGGAACAGAAAAGCCGATACAAGGGGCTTAAGGGTAAAGGTGGACGATTGGAGAACAATAATAGAAGTGGACATGTAAGGGTGCTTGATGAGTATGCTTATTTATATATTGTGAAAAACTATGTTATGAGCCCCCAATAAAATGATTGAAAAAAAATAATGCACTGAGATAGCTGCATGAGCAGGTGCACTGCTGAGGTGGAAAAAAAACAGTCATCCATTTGACAAAAATCAGAATTTTTTTGTCACACACTGTTCTGCAATCTTTTCAGAATATCCAAATAGAAAAATTGACGAACCGTCTAATCTGTGGAACAAACTCCAAATGCACTTCATCTCAACATTTTCATCCAGAGGTACAGAATGATGCTTATCATCAATTGACATTTCACCTTTTTTGAAATGAGAAAACACAAATGAGAAAGCACAATTGAGTTTTCCTATTATATTCTCATTGCGTGCTGTGTTTGACATGACAAAAGTTTCTTCAGGATTTTTCTTGAGTTAGAAACAAAATTTCAGCTGAGCCCTGGTGGCATAGTGGTTGGTGCGAGGATGTGGCCCACAGGGTTGCCGGTTCAAATCCAGCAGCAGCTCTCCAGGAGAAAGGCTGGGCCTCCTACTCTCACCAGATGGCAGTGATGCCAAAAAAAAAAAGAAACAAAATTTCAAATTTGCACACTGTTATCTTAAATCAGCCATCAGGAAAAAAATAAGCTTTGAACAAAATTACTTTTAGAAAATGAAAAAAAAATCACTTTGACCTGGGAAAAATTGCTTAGGTGAAGTAACTGGGTGCACAAACTCAGAGTAAGTTGCTGGATGCTCACCTATTGGGAAAATGCAAAGTTTGTTCTGACTTTTGTTTGTTTGGGTAACCCCCCATATATATGTAGCCTCAAAACCATATCGAGCATTGTTTCTCAAATTTCCACATGGCATGGCCATTTAATACACTTCCACTTCTTTTGGTTACCCTCAACCATAAAATGATTTTCATTGCTACTTCATCCCTGTAATGTTGCTGCAGTTATGAATTGATCATTCCAGCCCCACTGGGGTGGCAACCCACGATAAGTCAGGATGTACTTCATGGTATATTTAAGGATTTCCTTAATTACCAAGGGTGAGAGGGGCAAGGAGATTCAGTTCCTGCCTGTGTGTTAACTTCAGTGTAATTGAAAGTAATAAACAAAAGAAAGGAAGCTGGCAAAAAAGTAACAGAATAAAAAGATGAAGGAAAGGAAAAGTTATTGAAAAGACTGTAAGAAATGGAAGTAAAAGAGCAGACTGTGCATAATCTTGGTGATCTGTATTGTGATCTCGTAATAGCCACAATCTGTGTATCACAAACAACAAATCGAATAAAGCATTGGATTGAGCAAATCTGCTCAAACAAGACCTATCTAGAGTGTTGAACAGCAAGCAAGCTATCTTGAGGATTAAGGTGTTCCTGACCCAAGCAATGGTCTTTTCAATTGTCTCATATGCCTGTAGAATTTAGATATTGCATATGGAAAAAAGGAATTACATCACTTCTGTAATGGTACCACTGAATAACATTGAAATCACAATGGACTGCCAAAAGAAAAAATATACTTGTCTTCAGAGAAATATAGACAGGTTAACCATTGCCCATTCCTCCTTTTGGAAAACAGGGATAAAATGATGATGGAGCTCTAATGATACATGATTAACGACTCTGTGTGAGCAGTACTTGCAACATCCTGTTTGCTCCTGTCGGATTTTCTCGGAGGAAAAAAATATAGACAGAATGCTCCTTAGAGGCAAGGATGGCAAGACTTCAGGTCACAGACTGAGAACATGTTATGAGTGCAGAGCAGATCCTGGAGAAGGACATCATGCTTGCTAAAGTAGAGGGACATGGAAAATGATGAAGGTCTTCAAGGAGACAGACTGACACAGTGACAGCAACAATAGGTTTAAGCATAGCTGCCATTGGGAGGATGGCGCAGGACTGGACATTGGTTTCATTCTCTTCGAAAAAGGGTCAATATCAGTTGGAAACACTTTGAAGGCAACCAACAATAAGAATAATGCAAGGTGGATCCATCAACAATGTTCACAGAAGCAGCCATCAAGAAATCAAATGATGCATTGTGTTGGACAGCTCTGCTATAGGAGGGCTTTATACAAGGGTAAAGAACATGGATATAGCTTTGAGAATTAAGGCATGCCAGACTGAAAACATGGAATTTTCTATTGTCTCATATGCACCTGAAAGTTGGATAATGAATAATGGAAAAGGGAGAGCTCAGAAGAAGCTAAGTGTTAGGATCATCGAGTTGAAACAAGATTATTGAGGTCACCATTGCCTGTCAGAGAACACACTGATCTTTCAAGAAAATAACTCACTTCACAAAAATGGTATGAATCTTGGAATCTCAGGAAATATGGCCACTGGGTAACGAGCATGGGAAGGTCTCTTCTGCAACTGCCTGAGAAGATCCACTACGAAGAGTATCCTGAACTTCCTGGCAGCAAGAAGCTCAACTTTAGTGCTCAGTAGACCAAGTTTCTTAAGGTTTGAGGGCAGCAACTACTGCTGACAGGCTTTCTTTACTATCTAGCAGCTCCTCAAGCCACTTCTGTGAGCTTCACCACTCCCTTACAAAGCAGATTTTTCTTCACCCCCAACTAAGTTGGGCAGCCCCCCAACTAAATCTCTTACTTCCAGGTCCCCAGTGCCTCGAGTGGATAGTAGGTTGCTGGGATAGACTGTTGCTGTTTGAGTTATGTACCATCAAGTCAGCTCTGACACACAGCACCAATATGCATGAGGGAATGGGGACAAAAGGCCTCTGTCATCCTCAAAATTAGTCCTGCGCCTATAATGGTCACGCATTATAGAAGCTGTTGTGTCAATCAATCTAACTGAGGTCCTGTTTTTCCTGTCCGTCTCCATTTCCACAAATGATCTGTTCTTCTCCAGGGACTGGGCTCTGAAATGTGCAAAATATGTTGAGATGAAATCTTTCCATCCTTGCCTCTAAGGACCATTCTAACCTTACTTCTGCCAAGACAGATGGATTTAGCTTTTTAGCAGTACTTTTTAATTTTTTAAATCATTTTATTGTGGCTAATACAACTCTTATCACAATGCAGACCTGGAGCAATTGCATGCAAAGCACATCAGTACATTGGTTGCCATCCTCACTTTGAAAATATTTTCCTTTTAATTACACCCTTGAAATTAATGCCTCATTTCCCTCTACCTCTCAGGACCCCCGTCCCTCAGCAATTCTTGACAATCATCAATTTTTTCTCTTGTACACTGTCCAATGTCTTCCTAGACACACTTCCCTTTTGCCTATGCCCCAAAGAGGAGGTTTTATGTAGATCGTTAAAATTGGTTTCCCTGTCCTACTCCTCCTTTCCTCCATCCTCCTGGAGTCTCTCTTCTCACCACTGGACCTAAAGGGATCATCTGTCTTGGATTTCCCATATTGCTAGTTCCTCTCTGCACCAGTGTACATCCTCTGGTCTAACCAGATTTGTAAGATAGAATTGGGATCATGATAATGGGAGCGAGGAAACATTTAAGAATTAGAGGAAAGGTGCATATTTCATCATTGCTGCACTCTACCCTTACTGGCTGGTCTTCTCCCTGCAATCCTTATGTAAGGGGATGTTGTTTCACCTACAGCTTGATTTTGGATCCCCTCGGCGTATTCATTCTCATTTATAATGATATAATTTTTAGTTCTTTAATGCCTGATTATGTGGTGTTGAAGGGTCAACACCTCTTTGTTACACAGGCTGGTGTGCTTCTTCCATGTGGGCTTTGTTTCTCCTGATCTAGATGGCTCCTGCTTTACCTTCAAGCTTTCAAGACACCATAGGCTACATTTTTTTATAGCCTGGCACCATCAGTTTCCTTCAGCACATTTGCTTATGCACACCTTTGTCTTTAGTGATCGTATGAGGAAGGAGAACATGCAATGATATGATTTTTGTACTTTGATGCCTGATAACGAACTCCATTGGCATCTCGTGGTCACACAGCCTGGTGTGCTTCCTTCATGGAGAATTTTATGTTTCTGAGCGAGATGGCCACTTGTTTGCTTTCAAGCCTTTAGGACCCTAGACACTATATCTTTGATGGCTGGACAACATCAGTCTTCTTCACCACTTTTTTTTATGCACATATTTGTCTTCAATGATTGTGTCATGAAGGTAAGAATCATGAAATGCCAATCCAATAGAAAAAACTGTTCTAGCATTGAGGAAGTACTTGGGTGGAGGTTCAATGTCCATCTGCTGCCTTACTAACCCTATTTGTATGTGAGCATAGGTCTATTTCCCAATCATCACATATAAATATATTGATCTATGTTCATGCTTATAGGTAGACTTCTATAAATGTTCATTGCCTCCTAGTTATTACCTCTAATTACTTCTTACTTTGTTCCTGTCTAACTATCATACTGAGTCTTCATTTGGGTTTCAGTAAAGTCTCTCAGTTACGTTACTCTTGATCAGTTCTTGTAAGGACTCTCACACCTAACTTGTCATTGATTTTGGATCATTTGTCTCCTATCCCTGGGTTGGTCAACACCACCTCCTTTGTCCTCACCTCCCCATCTCCCATGTGCCTCTGGAACAATCAGTCCCATTGTTTTCTCCTCCAGATTGTACATCCAACCTATATTACCATGATAGACTTGAAGAGATAATAGTATGTAAAAATACAAGACATCTGAAGAAAAAATGACAAAAGAAAACAAAATGCCAACATCAGCAACAAACAAAAAATGACATTCTTCACAAAAATATATAGAAACCAAAAAATAAAAATAATAATGGCAAAAGCAAAACCTGTACTAGATCAAGGTCTGTTCGTTGAGCTCCCGGAGCATTCCCTGGGTAAGTCAGATGGGGTGGCACTTCCTGGCCCCAAAGTTTATCCCTGGCACTCCATTGGGAATTCTATTCTCTGTTCCTCCTGCTGTTCTTCTGTTTGCCTTTAGTGATTTGCCTCACTGTGGTGGGGTTAGACCAGGTGAACTCCCAACCCTGCTTCTCCAGTGTTGTCCCTGTAGGATCTTGGGTCATCGAGGGACACTATTTCATAGTGGAGCTGGCCGCATGGACCTCTCTATGCAATGGCTGTTCTGAGTGGGGAAATCATCCTCAAGGCTTGGTGGGAGAGGATGCACTCCACTTTCTCTTCCTTCCCCTTCATTTGCTCTCCTGTGCTCTGGTCAGGCCTGTCCCTCTCACTAATCTCCAGCCTCAGTGCTGTCTTCCAAAGCAAACTCCCCCGGGTGATGGGTGGTTGTGCATGTAGTTAACATTGGGACTGGGCCCTCAGATCCCTCCACTGGCTCCTGACTCCATGCTATCTTGCTGCATTCACACACTGGAGCACCAGGTTTCAGTTTGGTCCCTTTTTTCCTGTGGAGATTTAAACAATATGCTTCCCTTAGGTGGGTTAGTGCCCCATCCCTCCATTGCACATGGCCATCTCTCCCCAGCCTGTCATTTGGCCAACATTCATAGCCCTGGATGTGATCTAACTCCTGCCATACTGTGCAGGCTTCATCCGAGGAATTTCTGTACACAGTAGGTTTTCCCTATGCCTCCTTTGCAGTTTTTTTTTTAAAGTTTACTTTAGTGGACTCATTTGTATTTGTTCTTTTGCACTTGGCTTACTTCACTTAGTATAATTTCCTTCAGATCTTCTCATGAAGCGATATGCTCCATGTGCTAATCACTGTTTTTCAGTGATGCATAGTATTCCATTGTATGTATGTACCACAGCTTTGTAATTGCACTGTGCTGCGGTGAACATTGGAGCACAGAATTCTGGTCATGGTTCCTTTCTTGACTGTTCTTGGTATATGCCAAGTAAGGGGATTGCTGTGTCCTATGATGGTTCAATTTCCATCTGTTTTAGATCTACTAAGTCAATTTCCATAGTGGCTGGGCATACCACAGGTCCACCAGCTGTGGGTGACCGTTCTTGTCTCCACAAAGCCACTCCAACACTTGTTGCTTTCAGAATTTTTGGATTCAGCTATCTTTGATGGTGTTAGGTGATATCTCACTCTTGTTTTAATTTGTATTTCTGTTATGGCTAATGATCAGAAACATTTCCTCATTTTGGCCATTCAGATTTCTGCCTGTGTAAAACTTCTGTTCAGGTCCTTTGTCCAAGTCCTCAGTGGGCAGTTAATTTTGTTTCTTTTTGGAAGTTAGTAGAATATTATAGATTTTAGGGATAAGGCCATTGTCTGATGTGACATTGCTAAAATATTTTCCCAGTCAGTGCACTCTGTTATTACTTTCTAGGTGATTTTTTTGATGCACACAGATGTTTCACTTCAGTATTTCACACGTGTCAATTTGTGCCTCCTCTACATGTGTGTCCTTAACTATTTCAGATAGTCTATGTATTTCCTAGGACAAAGTTCTCAGGTTGGCTACAATTCCCCGATTGTTACAAGTCCCTAATAGTTTAGACTTTTGTCTCGAAATCCGTGACCCACTGTGAGTTTATTCTTGTTCTTGGAGTGAGGTAAGGGGCTTACCTCATTTTTCTGCAGGTAGATAACCACTTTTTTTTCCAGCAGCACTTGTTGAAGAGGGCATCTGGTTCCCATTTGATATTTGGAGTCTTTTTTCAAAAATCAACTCTCTGTATCCTGGTGAGATTATTTTTGGGCTTTCAGTTCTTTTCCATTGGTCTTTTCCATTGCTATCATTATAGCAATACCATGCGGTTTTGACCTGGGTAGCCATTTAATATATATTAAATCCAGGCAAAGCAAGTCCTCCCACTGTATACTTCTTCTTGAGGAGTTCTCTGTTAATGCTTGGTTTCTTTCCTCTCCATAAGGAGTTGAAAGAAAGATGAGTATAACTGTATCGGAATTGCTTTAATCTTATATAGTGCCTTTGGTCGAACTGACTTCTTTACTATATCGAGTTTTCTGATCCACAAGCATGGGATATTCTTCCATTTTTTGAGGTCACTCGGTTTCTTGTAGTAGTCTTCTATAGTTTTCCTAATATAGATTTTGTTTCCTTTTAGTCAGATATATGTCTAGATAGATCAATTTGTATGTGGCTATTGTGAAGGTTACCACCTTTTCAGGCTTCCCTTCTGTGGTCTTATCCGATGTGTATATCAGTCTGATAGACTTCTGTTTGTTGATCTTGCATCCTACCACTCTGCCATACTCCTCTGCTGTTCTCAGTCATCCCTTGTGGAGCTTTTGGAATTATTCATATATGAAATCAGATTATCTGCATATACAGTTTTACATCTTCCTTTCCCAAGTGAACACCTTTCTTGTATTTTCCTCCCTTTATGCTGTTAGCTAAACCTCCTGTATGATACTAAATAAAACTGGGGAAAGGGGCAGCCATGTTTTGTGTCCTTTTTCAGTCGGATTTTTAGTCTTTTCTCCATTGAATACCACGTTGGCTATTGTTTATTCATATACAGCTTGTATTGTCTTGAGAGAGTTTCCTTCCATTCTTGCCTTCTAGAGTCTTTTAAACCAACACCTGGTGTTGGTTATTGTCAAATGCTTTTTGCACATCTATCTATATTATCATGTGGTTCCCTCTTTTAGGGAGTTTTTGCAGTTTGATGTACATTGCAGTTTGATGGAAATTATTGATCAAGTGCAGGGAAGTGTATTAGGGGATGGGTTGGGAATTGGGCTATCTGTTCTTGCGTAGGGGCACTTAGAACAGGACGTTGGCTTGAGCGGTAACTGCCACTGGTGTGCAGATCCACCACTCGCTCGGGGAACAGAAAGGAGGGCAGCATTGAGCAGGGAGATGGGAGCGTGCAGTAGGCAAACTCCAAATCCTTGGGTCCTTATGCCAGCACTGCAACAGGTGCTTTGAAGTTTGTGTCAACTGCCTGGCATGCCCTCCGTGTAGTGGCAGTATGGAACCCTCTGCATGTGTGTGGTGTTTTGGGTAGAGGGTGTGGAAGGGAGGGAACTGACCTGTGCTGAGTACAAAGGCAGGCAGGGCAAAAATACTTGTATTGTGTGGCTAGTAGCCTTATGACATCTAGGCGAGTGCCTCCTGACTGAGGAAATGCCTGATTGGCTCTTCCATGAGCTCCTCCAAGAAAGGACAAGAATCTCTGGGGCTGGGAATTGTGAGGTGTCTGTCTGTGGGGTGTTACCACGGTAACCTGGGCATCTTTGGGTGTGAGGGACTGGCTGACAATTATGCACAGGTCACCAATGCAAAGGGGACCCCTTTGTCATTTGCCTGCCTCCCTTATGTCACAGGTCTCGTCAGAGCAGGAGACCGGAGTGCCACAAAAGAAAGCACTTCTGGAGAGAGTGCTGGTGATAGGGTAGAAGTCATCTTCTGCTTCAGAGAAGTGCTTTGAATTGTCAGACAGATTTGAGACCCCTACTTGCCCCCCCCAAAAAAAAAGCACTCCCCAATTCAGCACCTTCCACAGAACTACCCATCTGGCCACTGTCCTCTCTCAATTCCCCGCTGGTACTTTGGATATTCTTCTCCAGCACCACACATCAAGTGCATCATTTCTCCTACTGTCATCCATAGTCAAGGTCCAACTTTCTCACGTATGTAGTAACTGATGCATGTCATGGTCTATGTCTGCCATAGCTCAGTTTTCAAAGTAATATCCTCGTCTCATGCTCTACAGAGTTTCCTGCTGCAGCACATCTTCTGATCTCTTGCTGCGGCTTCCAAGGGAATTAATTGTGCATCCAAGCAAGGCACAAGTCACGGTACTTCCAACCTTTTCTCTGTTCATCATGACGCTTCCTATTAATCAGGCTGTGAGGGTTCGAGCTTCTCATATTGACTTCTATTCCACACTGCAGGCTGTAATTCTTGAACTTATGAGTATTTCACATCCTCTTCATTTGCAGCAAGTAGGATTTTGCCATCTCTATATTCCATATTGCTGGTTATCAAAAACCTTACTCCAATCATGATGCCCTATTCTTCTTTATATAATCCTATTTCTTTCATGATTTGCTTAGCATATATATGTATATATAAATTATGGTGAGAGGATATACTCTAAACTCACTTGATGAATATAAATTTACTTCCCAAGCTACCTTTTCAAACCGCATTTTCTGTCTTGTTTTGTTCTTTGTTGCCCATCCAGCCCATGTGCCCCACTTTCCCTACACAATAACATTACCGAAGGAGTGGGAATTCCTACTCACAAGGTGGCTTTATTTCTTACTTTACTGCATTTCATTCAGTTTTTGTTCTTTTCTTTCATCATAATACATTTCTTTTTTAAAAAATGTCTCCTACTTCCTCTTATGCAGTCCTCTCCCATGTATTTCCACACTCCCGAGGCATTGAATAAATGTTCTCATAGGAAAACTCAGCAGCCCTGTAGTTCTAGAACACTCACTAAAATGACGGCTCCTCCCATCACCTTCCCTTGAGTGTGCAGAAATACCAACATTCTTACTGCCATATCAACAAAATCTTATCTCTTACAGTAGAATCACATCAATCTTGGGTCCCTCCTTTTTGCTGGTATTGATCCATTATCATTTTCCACTTGATCTCTTCTTCATGAATTATATTTCCATGATATGTGTCAATTCAGATTACCATTGTGTTAGGGCGGGTTGACTAGACACACAAATTCAGAACATTCATACACTTATAAAAAGAGTTCTACCTAAAGATTTCATTGAAGATCAACAAAGCATTACATCTCAATCCAACTGGAATTCATGAGACTGATACTGGCCCATATAAGTTCTTCTCAGATCCGTGCAATTACATGCCATGATGCAGAATGCATGAAGATCACAGGTGAATGCTTACAGAGTCATGTGTAACCTGGGTCAGTGGGAACATGGCAGGGCCCTGGTAACTCTCAGGTTGGTCAACAAGCAAGATGTTGTAAGAGTAGGGTTGGGGGATTGGGGTGAGGGTCCTCTTTTTCAGAGGGTCATGCCTCCAAAGAGCCATAATCAGGCTGTGACCGGATTGACTGGTCTGACTCAACTCATGCCATGATTGCCTAGTTGACACAGATATAAGTACAACCGTGATCAAGAAGAATTGGCACATAGGCTTTAACAATGGGCTCAAATATAGAGGATAGCACAGAAACATTGCTTTATTCTGTTATACATAGGGATGCTGTGAATCAGACCAACTCAATGGCATCTAGTCATTGTAAAAAGAATATTTATGGAGGCAGATCATTGATTCTTTTTTCCATGCTGCCAGTACAACTGCTTGAACCACTGGTCATTTTGTTGGTAGTCGTGCATAGCCCATTTAAATGACCTAGAGGATTTAAATAACAAGTCAAAATATTAAGTGTTGGAAAGATTGCAAAGAAGTTGGAAGCTATATAATGATTGTGGGAATAAAAATGCTGCAATAACTTTGGAAAGTAATTTGGCAGTTTCTCAAATTGTGAATAGCAAGTCACCTATTCTCACAGCAATATATTAGACTTATACCTAAGTGATGTGGAAATATATATTCACAAATATATTGTAGAGAGAGATTTGCTAAAGTTTTTCAAATTGCAATCAAGAGATAATGAATAAATAAAATATTTTGTTTTGATAGCATATGATCTCACTGTCTAAATAAATGAAATACCGGTGTATGCTATAATCTCCATGGACCTTGAAAACATCAAGCTAAGCAAAAGGAGTCAGTCACATAAGTCCAAAGTCATGACATTCTATTAGTACCCAAACTCATATGAAGCAAACCTACATAGACATAAAGCAGACAAGTGTTGGCCATGGCTGGGGAGAAGGAGGATGGGAAATTGAATTTATAAAAGTATATCAGTAAAATTTAAAAGTTCTAGAGCCAAATATTGGTAATGGCTATTCAACAATAAAGATACTATTTCATTGTAATCTTTGAAATGTGTGCAGTTCTAATTTATACTTTGTGTGTTTAACCATAATAAAAAGAGTTTCTAACAAGTCTCAAAATAATCCCATATATTTAATAAGTATTACAGTGAGATATAGATGAAGGTAATGAAAACATGGAGTTGAGTGCTAGTATCTGTAGAAGAAATATTCTCTAATCCTGGCAATTCCTATGGTTAATTGGATTAAAGAACATCAATGAAATAACAAAAAGTCCCACAAAATTCTGGTTTTTAATAATCACTAGAGGTGAAGAATGCTATGTGATTAGTATAATTTTCAAGTGGATACTTTTTTGATAGTAATGCTTTACTTGAGAGCCTGGTGATGAAAATGAATTTTGCCATTATATTGCTATTCTTAAACACAAACCCATTATGAACATAATTTTTGCATACTTTACTGAGCAAAACTGTAGAAAGGCCTTTTATATACCAATGCTAAATATGCTTTCCCGTGATTTTCTAATATTAAAGTCATGATTCACACACTTAAGTCTTTCAGGATCTCAAAAAACACTTATTAAAGGATGCTCATCCCATAAATATTCCATTGAAACTGTGACAGGTCCACTGCTAATTTCAAGGTCTGCAATTCAAGCCAACCAGTTGTTCCATGGAAGAACAGGTGAGGCCATCTCTTTCAGTAAATTTCTGCAGCTCCAGAAATCCTGTATAGTTCTGTATACTGTAACTCAGAATTCACTCAATGGCTGTGGACTTTTCTTTTTCTTTGACATAATAGATGTCTTCCAAAGATTTTAAAGTAGTCATAGGCAGAAGTCCAGGAACCTCCCACATGAACAAGTTGTGTGGAGCTCAGTGAAGGAAGATCAACACTAGCCAATATGTGGTGTGCTTATCCAGGGCTAGTCCTAAAAATAACCTCTTCTTGGACTCTGTCATGTAGACTCTTTACAAAACAAAAACAAACAAACAAAATGATTCCTTTTTTCAGTGAGATTTGTGTGAATGTTTGTAAATAATGTTCAAATAACATTCAAAAGTTCTTGCACGTCTTGCTCCAGTCCTCAGCTTAAATTCTCTTATCTGAAACCCTCCCCACATTTGCTAAAATCTGGAAAGAGATTATTCAGTAAAGGTAACGTTTGCATTTTGTCACATCAATAGTATTCAGGGGTTCCAAAAATTATCATGTGGAGATGGAATAGGGGAAGAAACCAAATAACCAACTACAAGAGGCATGTCTCCTGATCACAAAGTCAGCAGGTTTATTAGCAATAAGCCTGTGCAAGACAGTAAACTTTCTTTCTGTGAATCTCATTGTTGTACTACATTTACATATGCAACAGCAGTCTAGAGACCAAGATGAATACCACACCAAAGATGAAGCTGCTATGTTCAAGTTTACAGTGTATTCTAAAGTCATCCAATAAAATAACAGCTCTCTGTTATTTGAGCATATGAGTGTCTGAGATGCTTTTAAGTATTAGCACCAAAAGAGTCATCACTGAAGATGTTGAAATACCCTAAAACCACCTAAAATCACAAAGTAAATATATCTATGTCAATTTATACCTAATGAAGCAGTGTGGTTGATGTAGATCCTGACACTAAGGGAAGGTTTACCTGTGATCATTCAAAATCATTAGTGAGTTGGCAAGGATGAGAAGTTCTACATGGAAGGTGTCCTACCAAAGATTTTTCTCAAACTTTCCTTTAGGTCTTTGTTTCTCAGGCTGTAGATAAAAGGATTTATCATTTGAGGAACCACCACGTACATCACCGAGGCTATGGTTATATTTCTGGCAGACTGTGTAAACACAGAGCTGATGTACACACCAAAACCTGTTCCATAGTATAAAGAGACAACTGAGAGGTGAGAAAAACAGGTGGAAAAAGCTTTATACTTTCCGGCAGTGGATGGTATCTTCAGGACGGAGGACACAATCTGAGTGTAAGAGAAGATGATCCCAGACACAGTAACACCACACAGAAGACAAGCCAAAACATATATTAGGATGTTGTTAATGAGGGTACTGGAACAGGAGAGTCTGAGCACCTGGGGAAGTTCACAGAAGAACTGAGGAATTTCCTGACTTGTGCAAAAGGACAGGTGAAAAACCATCATAGTGTGGAGCAAGGCAACCATCATGCTAATGACCAAGGAAAGGAGGATCACCATGCCACAGAAGCAGGCATTCATGATGACTGTGTACCTCAGTGGGTAACAAATGGCCACATAGCGATCATAGGCCATTGCTCCTAGAATAAAATTTTCAAAATAGCCAAAAACTAGGACAAAAAATATCTGGTTGAGGCATCCTATAAATGTAATGCTCTTATTGTGTGTCTGGATGTTCACCAACAACTTTGGAATGATAGCTGTGCTTGAACAGATGTCATTCATGGACAGGATGGAGAGAAAAAAGTACATAGGGGCATGTAGATGAGTGTCAGAGGTGACAGCCAGGACAATGAGCAGATTCCCAAGGACAGTGACCAGGTACATGATCAGGAACAGACTAAATACAAGGAACTGAAGTTCTGGATCCTCTGTTAGTCCCAGTAGAAGGAATTCAGAAACATCTGTTTCGTTTTTTAGTCCTATAATATTGATGAATCTGCTGGGAAGATATGGTGACAAGATACATAAATGTTAATGAACAGAACCACCAGAGAAAACATCTTTAGGGGGAGAAAATTAGAGAACACCAGTAAAACAACAGCAATGACCTTATTTCTATGTGCACATTATTTTATTATTTTTGAATATATAAAAGGACTGAAACATATAGTATAGGTATCAACATCTCGTTTAGAAAGGGTTGATGGCTTAAAAATATCACTTTTACATAATCTGTGATTTCACATATACTTGAAATATTTGGAAATTTAGGAAAATAGAAAAAGACTTGTTATCTGCCTGAGGAATCCATCTGAGTCCACTTTAATCCATTACCCCCTAGTGATCAGTGCCCCGTATCATAGGTAATATGAAGATGTTGTCAGAACCATGTAGATAAGGTGAATTTGACAAGGAGCTCTCATCCAACACCAAAACAGAATGCCAGGAAATGGCAGAGAATTTTTCAACATGCAGCATGTTTGACAAGGCTTAGGTGCTTGCTCAACTAGAAAACCATATCTTTCTAAAGAAAAAGTAAGAGAACAAAATACATTCTTTGATGTTTATGTGACAGGAAAATAACACTCAAAAAATATTCCCAAGGAGGACAGGACTCCATTGTTAACCTGCATGCACTCTGTTCACATTCATCATTCTCTTGGATGTAATTAGCAAAACACCTGCCCTTCTTTTTCCTAGGTGACTGAAGGTTACCTGACTGGCATCTCTTTGGAATGAAGCTTGACATCTGCTTTGTATGTAGACAATGAAAGGTCTATACACAAGACAGACAGAGAGTCTGTGTAAAACGCTCGGTTCTGTGGCAATAAAGATCATCTCTGGGAAGTATCTCTTTACAGGAGACATGCTCTTTAAGTGCCACATCACAGGCAGACTATTTGCAGTCTTTGCTTCCCTGGAGGATCAAGGGCCACAGCTCCTCATTAACTCAACATGGTTTTGTTATTCTTATCCCAGAGCAATAAATACTGATGATTCCCTAGTCCTCATAGAACGACTAAAAGGAACCCTGGTGGCATAGGGATGCAGCATTCAGCTGCTGACCACAAGATAAAGAGTTTGAAACCACCAGCTTCTCCACAGGAGAATGGCAGAATTTTTTCATGCCATAAAGAGTTATAGTCTTACAATTTTATAGGAGCAGCCCAATAGGTATCTATGAGTTGGCCTAGACTAGGTGTCAGTGAATCAAGTAGACCAAGTGCATGCCATTTGCAATCCTTCACCTATTTTTTAAATCATTTTATTGGGGGCTCATGCATCATTTTTCACAATACATGAATAAGCATGCTGTGTCAAGCACCCTCACATGTCCACTTGTATTAATGTTCTCCTATCATCAGCCTTTTCCTTCAAGCCCCTAGTATCAGCTTTTCCATCCATTCCCATCTTCCCCTGCTCTCTCCTCCCCACCAACCCTCAATACTTTATACATTGTTATTGTTCTGTCATATCTTACACTTCCCGACCTCTCCCCCAACCCACTTCTTTGATGCCCGTCCTTCAAATAGGAGCTTGTGTCTATATCTTTGCCATTGGTTCCATATCTCTACCCCACCTTATCTCTACCCTTCCAGTATCTCCAATGTAACCATTGGCCCAGAGGAGCCCATTCATCTTGGTTTCCCCATATCTCCAGCTCCCCTCTATACTAGTGTGACTTTTCCAGTCCATCTGGATTTGTAAGCTAGAGTTGGGACCATGATGGTTGTGGAGGGAGGGGGGTTGCGGGGGGGAAGAAGGCTTCAGGAACTAGAGGAAACTTGTATGCATCATCACTGCCTGGCTGCACCTTGACTGGTCTGTCTCCTCCCCGTGACTGTCCCTATAAAGGGGCAACCAATTACCTGCCAGTGGGCTTTTGGTCCTCACCCTGTTCTCCTCTCCATTATAATGATGTGATCCTTGTTCTTTGGTGCTCGATATCTGCTCCTGTCGACCCCTCTTGATCACGCATGCTGGTGTGCTTCTTCCGTGTGGACTTTGCGGTTTCTGTGCTGAATGGTGACTCGATTATCAGCAAGCCTTTGAGACTCCAGGCATCCAATCATTTGTTAGCTGGGCACCATCATTTCTTCTACTCTGTTTTCCTCTGTATCCATTTGTCTTCAGCGATATCGGGAGTTAATTGGTCCATTGATTTTGGTTTTTGTTCTTTGATACCTGATTGTTTTAGCACCTTATGATTGCACTGGCAAGTGATCTTCTTTTATGGTGGGTTTTGTTGCTTCTGAGCTAGATGGCTCCTTGTTTATGCTCAAGTCTTTAAGACCCTGGATGTTCTATCTTTTCATAGCTGGGCCCATCTGCTTTCTTCACCACCCTTGCTCATGCTACTACATATCCTCATTGGGTACCTTGGTGATATGTGCACACAGTGATATATGCTTGTTTTGTTTATTTTCCCCCATTTGATGTCTATTGCCTAGAACTTTTATCACTTTCACCACCATCTGACCACGTTGGCTGTTGTGCTTCTTCTATGTGGCTGTGGTCTCTTCTCAGGTAAATGGTCTCATGTTTATCTTCAACTTTCAAGACACCTGAGATATCTGTTGATGGCTGGGCTCCTTCAGCTTTCTTCACCACATTTGTTTGTGCACCCATTTTACTTCAGTGTTCGTGTTGGGCCATTGAGCATCAAGGAATGCCAGATTCATACAACAAAGTGTTCTTGCACTGAAGGAGCACCAGGGTGAGGGCCCAAGGTCCACTAGCTACCCTATTTGGCCTATAGCTATGTTCTTAAATTTATTCCTACCTTATTATAGATAGTTGTATCCCTGTATGGACATACCTATGTTTAGACCTCTGTAAGTGCCCTTTGTCTTATTTCCTCTATTTCCTTCCATATCCCTCCTGTCCCACCATCATGTTCCATCTTCATTAGTGTTTCATTGTTTTCTCATAGATTCATTGTCCTTGCTTAATCCTGACCAGACTTCCAACACCCACCTTTCCATCGATTCCTGACCACTTGTTTCTCCCCCTACCGATCCATGTCTTTGTCCCCTTCCCCTTCCGCTCTCCTTTCTTGTGCCCCCAGGAATCATTTGCCCAGTCCTTTCTGTTTTGCAATGGGTCTCCAGAGGGATGTATTCCTCTGAGCATCATGTGTCGGTGTGGAGCTTGGACAAGCTCTCTTCTTCTTCCTCCCTTCTTGTCTTTGTCCCTGTGGGTGTGGGATGCTGGCTCCTCCCTCACCCTGTTCTCTGCCAAACCCACTACTAGGGATGGAGTCCCTCTGACTCTGGTTGCATCCGGGTCTGTAGCTCTCTTCTCTTGCATCGTTCCATGCGTCCATATTGTCCTCATAGTTGGGTGTTCCATGGTAGGAGCTGCTCATCCACTCCGGTTTCTGTGGAGACAAAACCTGTACTCCCTCCCTGGATGGATTAGTGTCCCATTCCCTCTGTTATCCTATCGCTTTTGAACTCCCTATTAACTCCCCTCCACCCTCTCATCCTTCTCCCATTACTGTGTTGTGTCCAACGTGTACCTCCCTGGGATTGTTCCTTCCTCCTCCCCTTACTCTAGCTCTTGGGCCAGCTAATATGGTATATAGTAGTCTTCTCTTTTATATTCATGCCGTACTTATCCTTTTGTGATTGACTGACTTCGCTTAGCATAATTTCCTCCAGTTCTTCCCACACAGAGATGTGTTTCATGTGCTCGTCTGAGCTTTTGAGTGAGGCATAGTACTCCATTGTGTGTATGTGCCAGAGTTTGTTGATCCATTCATCTACTGATGGAAATGTAAGTTGCTTCCAACTCTTTGCAATTGTGAATTGTGCTGCAATAAACATTGGCGTGCATATCACTGGTTGTGGTTTATTTCTTGCTCCCCTGGATATATACCCAATTGTGGGATAGCTGGATCATAGGGTAGCTCAAATTCCATTTTCATTAAGTATCACCAGACTGCTTTCCATAATGGCTGTACAATATCTACACGACCACCAACAATGTAGAAGTGTTCCTATTTCACCACATCCCTTCCATAATTTATTGCACTCTGATTTTCTGATCTGGGCTAGCCTCAAGGGTGTTAGATGATATCGCATGGTTGTTTTCTGATGCCTAATGAGCGGGAGCATTTTCTCATATGTATATTGGCCATGTGGACCTCCTCCCTAGTGAAGTTTCTTCTCATTTCTTTTTCCCATTTCTTTAAAGGGTTATCTGTTTTCCGCTTCTTGCAGGAAACAGGGGTATAGTAGATTTTTGTAATAAGCCCTTTGTCTGCTCTATCGTTACTAAAAATCCTCTCCCAGTCTGTGGGTTGCCTGGCTACCCTGTTGGTAAAGTCCTTTGATGCACACATGTGTTTTATTCTTAGTAAGTCCCATTTGTCAATTTCAGGTTCCCCTTCATGTGTACCCTGTCCTATTGCAGTTAGCCTTTGTATTCCTTGGGTCAAGGTTCTTAGGTTTCCCCGATTCTCTCGCTAATGGTTCTGATGGTATGTGGTTTTACTTCCAGGTCCATGATCCACCTCAATTTTTTTCTTCAGTTATAGTCTTACAATTTTATAGAAGCAGCCCAATAATTCACTTTTAGTTGGCATAGTCTATGTGGCAGTGAATCGAGTAGACCAACTGCATTCCATATGACATCCTTCACCTATTTTTGCACAGTTCTATATCATATCTGCTCAACATATAGACTCACGAACCTTTGGATGGATTTCAGTATTTTCCTTTAGGTATGACAAATGATAACTCTATTGGTCTGAGCCCCGGTTTCGTTAGTGGTTGAGGGCGGGACTGTGGTATATGGGCTTGGTGGTTCAAATCCAACGGTGGCTCTCAGGAGATAGAGCTGAACTCAATAATGATGCTGAAGTTATCCATGTTCCCCAATAGAACTAAAACAAAAGACAGTGAATTTGAAGAACATGGCAAGAAAAGCTAGCCACATTGAACACTAATGACAGAAGATCTGATAAGCTGTGGGAGGATTATAAGACCATCTGGCTTTAACTGCAGAAATTGACATACTTTCTTCTGACAGATATAGTTAATTTGATTTTTCATAGTCCACCTGGGAAAGTTCAAGCATGTTGTTGAGAAAAGGTGCTATGAATAAGCCATCGGTTTTGCAAAAATCTATCATGCAATCTTCAGCTTAACTTCTATCAACAGTTCCATGCTTTCTAACAACTGCTCCTTCCTCTTTGCTTCAAACTTCTGCAATCTAATCGCCAATAAGCATCCATTCATCTTGTTTGTATATTTGATCAATTCTGACTTAAGTCACTGCCAGAATTCTTCCATTTCTTCATCACTAGTCTTTTTGCTTGGCGTTAAAGTGTTTCCAGCTTTTGATTTCTCACATTGCATGACATTAGGTGATTAGTGTCTGTTATTCCTCACATTGCATAATTTTGTGTTTTAATATTTAACTCAATTATCTGTAATTTCTATTCATTTTCAGGCCCTTCCTTATTCTAAGTGATAGTGTGCTGATTGCCTCATAATTATACTTCCTTCTACATAAATGAATTTATGTCTACTACTACCTAATTATTAATTAACACTCCCCAGTTTCAACCATAGTAAGCATCAAAGATGTTTCATTCTGCAAGTATATTTTCTTTTTGAATTTTTTAAATAGTAGTCTCATAAAAACTTGTTTATTTGCTAAAGAGGCTGTTTCTCCTTTATTTGGTGGGTTATGGCCTTCTTTCAGGAACCAAGTGCATAGTTGGTTGGAGATACAACTAAGTTCTGCATTTTATTTCCTTGGTTTATGTGTCTGTCCCTACTCCAACATGTATTTTTAGAGATATTACTTGTGTGCCTGGGAGTAGGATTTGAGATCATGTGAAGTGAGACTTCTCTATGTATATTTCTTCTTCAGAAGTACTTTGTTTTGCTGGGATTAATTTGCTTTTCATGTTGCTGTTAGTGTGTGTGTGTGTGTGTGTGTTTAGGTGTTGTTGTGTTAATTCTGACCCATAGAGACTTTGTGCAACAAAGCAATCTGTGATCCTTTATCATCGTTGCACTTATGCCTTGCCTGATCCTATGCTTGCAGCAGTGGTGTCAACCCATGTCGTTACAGGTTGATAGAATTTGTATGAGTATTACATTTTAACTCCAGATAACTTTCAATTGCATTAATATTTTGAAAATTCTAAGGCTTTCTCCCTAGACTTAAACTTTTTCTTGATGGAACCCAACTCAAATGAAAAGAGCTGAAATCATGTAGGAATAATTACGACATGAACTGTATAAGGTACGAATCTAAGAGCATTTGACATCATTGAATGAAGTTGAATAAGTGAAGATTGATGTTCTAGGCATAAGTGATATGAAATGTACTAGTATTAACCAATTTGAGTCAGCGAATCACAGGATTTACAATGGCAGATGTCTTTGTTTTTATTTTCTATAAAATTCTGTATATATGGATGTATATCAAGGAAGTTGTTTACATAATTATATTAATGGAAAAGTTCACATCTCCTCAAACCCAAGGACCCAACTTTTAGTCAGAGGCTTTTAAACAGCTGGTGCTGATTAACCAGACGTCAAGAAGAGAATCAGGTGAATGAAGCAGGGAAAACCATGGCTGGTGAGTGCAAAGGTGGATGAGTCCAAGATTGACATGTCGGTTGTTATGCTTTGATGGCTCCAAGTGACAGAAGGCAATATGGAGTTTCTGAACAGGACCTGCCATATTAATACCTAATCACTTTTGTAGCCTAGTTGTTCGTTGTGAAAGAAGTCCATGTTGTTAAGCTGATGCATAATTTTGATCTCCAGCACTATAGCAACTTTTTTCAGGAGCCCAATGGATATTGACAGGAGTGTCTAGGAAACTAGAATGACTGTTTTCCACATGCCATAATTTCCACTTGATTTTGTTTGTTTTGTTTTGTTTTGGGGGGGGCATCACTGCCCTCCAGTGGGAGTGGGAGGTCAAGCTTTGCCCCTGGAGAGGTGCTGTTGGATTTGAACCTCCAACCCAGTGGGCTGCAGTTCCTTACTCAACAACAATGCCCCTGGGACTCAGGCCCTTCCACTTGATTTTTAAAATCCTTCTTTGCTGAGGTTTTGCTTTAGTGAATATTCATAAGAGACACTAATATTGGGGCCCATCCTTAATGGTCTCACAATATACATAGGCCCATCCTTAATGGTCTCACAATATACATATATGTTTTCCAATGATTTTTATTGGGGTCTCTTACAGCTCTTATAACATTCAATACATAATTTGTATCAAAAATTTTTGTACACAAGTTGACATATTTATTTCCAAATAGTTTCCACTTGAGTCCTTTGTATAGACTTCCATTTACCCTCCCCTTCCTTTTTTTTTTAAGAACCACTTTATTGGGGGCTCATACAACTCCCATCACAATCTATACATACGTCAATTGTAAGCAGGCCACATTTGCACACTTGTTGCCATCATCATTCTCAAAACATCTTCCCTCCACTTAGACCCCCATTACCAGTTCCCCATATTTCCCATCCCTCACACCTTCTCCTCCATGAATCCTTTAAAATTTACAAATTGTTGTTACTTTTTCATGTTGTACACTGTCCAATGTCCCTTCATCCAATTCCCTGTTGTCCGTGCCCCAGAGAGAAGATTATATGTAGAATCCTGAAATATCTATTTCACCATCCCACCACACTCCCAGTATCACCACTCCCACCATTAATTCTGAGGGTTCATCTATCCTATTCCCCATGTTTCTGAGTCCAGTATATATCCCCTGGTCTAGCTGGATTTGTCTGGTAGAAACGGAGTCATGATAGTGGGGGGTGGTGTTAGCAGTGGGAGGAAGCATTTGAGAACTAGAAGAAAGTTGCATATTGCATTGTTAATACACTGTACTTTAACTGGGTCATCTCCTCCGTGCAACCCCTCTGTAAGGGGATGTTGCTTCACCTATTGTTGGGCTTTGGGTGTCCAATCTGTACTCCCCCTTATTTATAATGATTAAATTTTAGTTTGTTGAGGCCTGGCCCCGGTTCCCTTCAACACCTTGTGGTCACACAGGTTGTGCTTCTTCCATGTGGGCTTTGTTGTTTCTGAGCTGAATGCCCACTTGTTTCCTCAACCCTTTAAAACCCCAGACTATATCTTTTGATAGCTGGGCACCATCAGCTCTCTTCACCACATTTGCTAATTCACGTATATTGTTTAATAGTTCTTTGTCACAGATTTTTCAACCATGTTCCTTCCAAGTTCTTCAGGATCCAACCAAACCATTGGCTACAACCCATTCCTCAATAGGAAAGGACTCATTTGTCCATCATGACAAAGTGAAGTACTGGGAGTTCTAATATTGCTCAGGATTTCTCTTCAACATTATCCACATGAGGTCCCTGAAAGGGGATTCGATGCCTTTGTTCTCCATTTTCTAGTTGTTCCTATTTATCATGCTGAATGATCTGCAAACCTTGAATGAGTTTTCTCATTCACACAACCCCACTTACTGAAATTTGTGTGCCCTGGAAGCATTAATGAAGATTAATTATTCTAGACTTTTATATTGATTACAAGTCAATGTCAAGAAAGCAAAAGCCCTCACAGCTGGCCCAATGTGTGACATTGTGAGAAATAGAGAAAAGACTAAAGGTGCCAAAGATCTTTTCTTGGTGACACAACCCATGCTCATGGAAGCGGCATTGAAGGATCAAATGACATGTTGTACTGAGTATATCTGCTGCACAAGATCGCTTGAAGGTGTTGAAGAACAAGAATGGCACATTGAGCACTGAGGTTTCTCTGATGCAAGCCAAGCTACTTTAAATTATCTCATATGTAATGGCAAGCAGGTCATTGATTATGAAAGAGTGGAATGGATTGATATGAAGAGTATTTATGGAACCACAGATTATGAAATGAACAAGCCCACATACCTTGGACTAAGTTCAGACAGAGAGCTCCTTAGGATCAACAATGATCAGGCTTCATATTACATACTTTGGACATGGAATCAGGAGAGACAAGGCCCTGTAAAAGAGCACCTTGCTTGTTAAAGTGAAAGGGAATGAGGAGAGATAAGCACTTGATGAGATGGGTTGACATAGTGGCTGCAACCGATGTCCAAGCATGACAACCATTGTGAAAATTACACAGGACAGATAAGTGCTTCTTTGTGTTTTACCCATGGTCTCTATAAGTTGGGTCCAATTTAATATCAAGTAACAGCAAGGGCAGATGATTAGAGGATGTTCAGCATCCAAAACCCAATATGTGTGTCTTCACTTGAATTGTGTGAAGTGCTCGATAAAATAATTGATTTTTCTTTTTATCACAGCACCATTTAACTCTAGAAATTTTACTTATGTGAAATTTTTATGATACTAGTTTTTAGTGCATTGAATGTTGGATCTCTAAGGGAATGAATCCTGGTTCAATTAAAAATGATTCTTCAAAGGAAAAAGGACAAACATCCAGACTCCATGGTGATTACCATCTTGAAAATCCCCTGAGGCCATTACTCTCTCCTACAGCGTGCAAGTAGGGTTGGTTTTGCTTAGCCTGAAAATGCCTTGCCAATTAAGCCTACAAGAATTGATACTTCTTCTTACTCGTTTCAGTCAACATAATGCCATGCTTCAATGAACAAACCTAATTAACAATAAGATTCTTCACTAGCCTCTCAAGTTGAGATACTGAAGGAAGTATGTATTTATTGAGTCCACATCAAGAAGTATAGATGAAATCTATGTTATGTACCTTGCACATTACTCCATAATCTTAAGCATTTTGAAATAAATTCTCACAGTTTGTTTTTCTATATGTGAGGGCTACCCACTGAAAACTGGACTTTCCCCCAAAGCTATGTATTTACATTTTTTTTAACAAAACAACTTTATCACCTTCAATGTACACTCCATTAATACATTTGGGAAATATGTTATTCCAGTTTCGGAAACATTTTTCTAACTCATCTATTTGAATGAGTTTTTTACTTCATCTTTTCTACATCATCAAATTGCTGTACTTTCATGTTCCTCTGGATTCATGCAAACAAAAAGACGCCTTAGAGAGGGGAGTCAGGTGAGTAAGGTGTGTGGGGCAAGAAAGACATATTGGTATTTTTGCCAAAAGGTGATGCACTGAGATAGCTGCATGAGCAGGTGAACTGTTGAGGTGGAAAAAAACAGCTATCTATTTCACAAAAATCAGACTTTTTGTCACACACTGTTCTGCAATCTTTTCAGAATATCTAAATAGAAAAATTGGCTAACCATCGAATCTAGTGGAACAAACCCCAAATGCACTTCACCTCAACATTTTCTTTCAGAGGTACAGAATGATGCTTATCATCAATTGACATTTCACCTTTTGTGAAATGAGAAAACCACTGGCACAAATGAGTTTTCCTATTGTGTTCTCATTGCGTGCTGTGTTTGATATGGCAAAAGTTTCTTCAGCATTTTTCTTGAGTTAGAAACAAAATTTCCGCTGAACCCCGGTTGTATAGTGGTTGGTGCGGGACTGCGGAACACGGAATTGGTGGTTCAAATCCAGCAGCAGCTCTCCAGGATAAAGGCTGGGCCTCCTCCTCCCACCAGACACAGAGATGCCAAAAAAAAATTCAAAGTTGCACACTGTTATCTTAAATCAGACATTAGAAAAACATGCTTTGAACAAAATTACTTTACAAAATAAAAAAAAATCACTTGACCTGGGAAAAATTGCTTAGGTAAAGCAACTGGGTGTACAAACTCAGAGAAAGTTGCTGGATGCTCACCTATTGAGAAAATGCAAAGTTTGTTCTGACTTTTGTTTGCTCGGGTACCCCCCATATATATGTAGTCTCAGAAACCATATACAGCATTGGTTCTCAATTTTCCACATGGCATGGCCATTTAATACACTTCATCCTGTTTTGGTTACACCCAACCATAAAATGATTTTCATTGCTACTTCATCCCTGCAATCTTGCTGCAGCTACGAATTGATCATTCCAGCCCCACTGGGGTGGCAACCCACCATGATTCAGGATGTACTTCATGGTATACTTTAGGATTTCCATAGTTACCAAGGGTGAGAGGGGCAAGGAGATTCAGTTCCTGCCTGTGTGTTGACTTCAGTGTAATTGAAAGTAATAAACAAAAGAAAGGAAGCTGGCAAAAAGTAACAGGATAAAAAGATGAAGGAAAGGAAAAGGCATTGAAAAGACTGTAAGAAATGAAAGTAAAAGAGCAGACTGTGTGTAATCTTGGTGATCTGTATTGTGTTCCCGTAATAGCCACAATCTGTGTATCACAAACAACAAATCGAATAAAGCATTGGATTGAGCAAATCTGCTGCACAAGACCTATCTAGAGTGTTGAACAGCAAGCAAGCTATCTTGAGGATTAAGGTGTTCCTGACCCAAGCAATGGTCTTTTCAATTGTCTCATATGCCTGTAGAAGTTAGATATTGCATATGGAAAACAGGAATTACATCACTTCTGTAATGGTACCACTGAACAACATAGAAATCACAATGGACTGCCAAAAGAACAAATATACTTGCCTTCAAAGAAATATAGACAGGTTAACGGTTACCCATTCCTCCTTTTGGAAAACAGGGATAAAATGATGATGGAGCTCTAATGACACATGAATAACGACTCTGTGTGAGCAGGACTTGCAACAGCCTGTTTGCTCCTGTCGGATTTTCTGGAGGGAAAATAATATAGACAGAATTCTCCTTAGAGGCAAGGATGGCAAGACTTCACGTCACAGACTGAGAACATGTTATGAGGGCAGAGCAGATCCTGGAGAAGGTCATCATGCTTGCTAAAGTAGAGGGACATGCAAAATGATGAAGGTCTTCAAGGAGACAGATTGACACAGTGACGGCAGCAATGGGTTTAAGCATAGCTGCCATTGGGAGGATGGCGCAGGACTGGACAGTGGTTTCATTCTCTTGGGAAAAGGGTCACTATCAGTTGGAATCACCTTGAAGGCAACCAACAATAAGAATAATGCAATGTGGATCCATCATCAATGTTCACAGAAGCAGCCATCAAGAAATCAAATGATGCATTGTGTTGGACAGCTCTGCTATAGGAGGGCTCTATAAAAGGGTAAAGAACATGGATACAGCTTTGAGAATTAAGGCATGCCAGACTGAAACCATGGAATTTTCTATTGTCTCATGTGCACCTGAAAGTTGGTTAATGAATAATGGGTAAGGGAGAGCTCAGAAGAAGCTAAGTGTTAGGATCATCGAGTTGAAACAAGATTATTGAGGTCACCATTGGCTGTCAGAGAACACACTGATCTTTCAAGAAAATAACTCACTTCACAAAAATGGTATGAATCTTGGAATCTCAGGAAATATGGCCACTGGGTAACGAGCATGGGAAGGTCTCTTCTGCAACTGCCTGAGAAGATCCATACGAAGTGTATCCTGAACTTCCTGGCAGCAAGAAGCTCAACTTTAGTGCTCAGTAGACCAAGTTTCTTAAGGTTTGAGGGCAGCAACTACTGCTAACAGGCTTTCTTTACTATCTAACAGTTCCAGAAGCCACTTCTGTGAGCTTCACTTCTCCCTTACAAAGCAGATTTTTCTTCACCCCTGAGGCAGCCCACCCAACCAAATCTCTCACTCCCAGGTCTCTGGTCCCTGGAGTGGATAGTTGGTTGCTGGAATAGACTGTTGCTGTTTGAGTTATGTACCATCAAGTCAGCTCTGACACACAGCACCAATATGCACAAGGGAAGGGGGCAAAAGGCCTCTGTCATCCTCAAAATTGGTCCTATGCCTATAATGGTCACCCATTATAGAAGCTGTTTTGTCAATCCATCTAATTGAGGTCCTGTTTTTCCTGTCCCTCTCTATTTCCACAAATGATCTGTTCTTCTCCAGGGACTGGTCTCTGAAATGTGCAAAATATGTTAAGATGAAATCTTTCCATCCTTGCCTCTAAGGAGCATTCTAAGCTTACTTCTTCCAGGACAGAAGGATTTATCTTTTTAGCAGTACTTTTTAATTTTTTAAATCATTTTATTGTGGTTCATACAACTCTTATCACAATGCAGACCTGGAGCAATTGTATGCAAAGCACATATGTACATTGATTGCCATCCTCACTTTGAAAACATTTTCCTTTTCCTTATGCTCTTGAAATTAACACCTCACTTCCCCCTCCCTCCCAGAGACCCCCTCCCTCAGCAATTCTTGATGATCATTATTTTTTTCTCTTGTGCACTGTCTAATGTCTTCCTACACACACTTCCCTTTTGCCCGTCCCCCCAAAGAGGAGGTTTTATGTAGATCCTTATAATGTCTTTCCCTGTCCTACTCCTGCTTTGCTCCATCCTACTGGAGTCTCTCTTCTCATCACTGGACCTAAAGGGATAATCTGTCTTGGATTTCCGATATTTCTAGTTCCTCTCTGCACCAGTGTACATCCTCTGGTCTAACCAGATTTGTAAGATAGAATTGGAATCATGATAATGGGAGTGAGGAAACATTTAAGAATTCGAGGAAAGGTGCATATTTCATCATTGCTGCACTCTACCCTTACTGGCTGGTCTTCTCCCTGCAATCCTTATGTAAGGGGATGTTGTTTCACCTACAGCTTGATTTTGGGTCCCCTCTGTGTACTCACCCTCATTTATAATGATATAATTTTTAGTTCTTTAATGCCTGATTATGTGGTTTTGAAGGGTCAACACCTCTTTGTTACACAGGCTGGTGTGCTTCTTCCATGTGGGCTTTGTTTCTCCTGAGCTAGATGGCTGCTGCTTTACCTACAAGCTTTCACGACCCCATAGGCTACATTTTTTTATAGCCTGGCACCATCAGTTTTCTTCAACACATTTGCTTATGCACACCTTTGTCTTTAGTGATCGTATCAGGAAGGAGAGCATGCAATGATATGATTTTTGTACTTTGATGCCTGATAACAAACTCTATTGGCATCTCGTGGTCACACAGCCTGGTGTGCTTCCTCCATGGAGAATTTTATGTTTCTGAGGTTGACGGCCACTTGTATGCTTTCAAGCCTTTAGGACCCTAGACGCTATATCTTTGATGGCTGGCACATCAGTCTTCTTCACCACTTTTCTTATTCACGTATTTGTCTTCAGTGATTGTGTCATGAAGGTAAGAATCATGACATGCCAACCCAATAGGAAAAAATAACTGTTCTAGCATTGAGGAAGTACTTGGCTGGAGGTTCAATGTCCATCTGCTGCCTTACTAACCCTATTTGTATGTGAGCATAGGTCTATTTCCCAATCATCACATAAAAATGTATTGATCTATGTTCATGCCTATAGGTAGACTTCTATAAATGCCCATTGCCTCCTAGTTATTTCCTCTAATTACTTCTTATTTTGCTCTTGTCTCAGTAGCATACTAAGTCTTCATTTGGATTTCAATATAGTCACTCAGTTTCATTTCTTTGATCAGTTCTTATCAGGCCTCTCACACTTAACTTGCCACTGATTTTGGATCACTTGTCTTTTATCCTTGGGTTGGTCAACAGCACCTCCTTTGTCCTCACCTCCCCATCTCCCATGTGCCTCTGGAACAATCAGTCCCATCGTTTTCTCTTCCAGATTGTTCATCCAACCTATCTTATCTAGACAGACTTGCAGAGATAATAATATGTAAAAAATAAAAGACATCTGAAGAAAAAATGACAAAAGAAAACAAAATGTCAACATCAGCAAGAAAAAAACAGTAATATCCACAAAAATATATAAAGAAACAAAAAAATTAAAATAATAATGACAAAAGCAAAACCTGTACTAGTTCAAGGTCTGTTCGTTGAGCTCCAGGAGCGTATCCTGGGTAAGTCGGATGGGGTGGCACATCCTGGCCCCAAAGTTTATTCCTGGCACTCCCTTGGGAATTCCATTCTCTGTTCCTCCTGCTGTTCTTCTGTTTGCCCTTAGTGATTGGCCTCGCTGTGGTGGGGCCAGACCAGGTGAACTCCCAACCCTGCTTCTCCAGTGTTGCCCCGTAGGATCTTTGATCAATAAGGGACACTATATCATAGCGGGGCTGGGCATATTGTTCTCTCTATGCAATGGCTGTTCTGAGTGGGGAAATCATCCGCAAGGCTTGGTGGGAGAGGATGCACTCCACTTTCTCTTCCTTCCCCTTCATTTGCTCTCCTGTGCTTTGGTCAGGCCTGTCCCTCTCACTAATCCCCAGCCTCAGTGCTGTCCTCCAAAGCAAACTCCCCCGTGGGGATGGGCGGTTGTCCATGTAGTTAAGATTGGGACTGGGCCCTCAGATCCCTCCACTGGCTCCTGACTCCATGCTATCTTGCTGCATTCACACACTGGAGCACCAGGTTTCAGTTTGGTCCCTTTTTTCCTGTGGAGATTTAAACAATATGCTTCCCTTAGGTGGGTTAGTGCCCCATCCCTCCATTGCACATGGCCATCTCTCCCCAGCCTGTCATTTGGCCAACATTCATAGCCCTGGATGTGATCTAACTCCTGCCATACTATGCAGGTTTCATCCGAGGAATTTCTGTACACAGTAGGTTTTCCCTATGCCTCCTTTGCAGTTTTTTTTTTAAAGTTTACTTTAGTGGACTCATTTGTATTTGTTCTTTTGCACTTGGCTTACTTCACTTAGTATAATTTCCTTCAGATCTTCTCATGAAGCGATATGCTCCATGTGCTCATCACTGTTTTTCAGTGATGCATAGTATTCCATTGTATGTATGTACCACAGCTTTGTAATTGCACTGTGCTGCGGTGAACATTGGAGCACAGAATTCTGGTCATGGTTCCTTTCTTGACTGTTCTTGGTATATGCCAAGTAAGGGGATTGCTGTGTCCTATGATGGTTCAATTTCCATCTGTTTTAGATCTACTAAGTCAATTTCCATAGTGGCTGGACATACCACAGGTCCACCAGCTGTGGGTGACCGTTCTTGTCTCCACAAAGCCACTCCAACACTTGTTGCTTTCAGATTTTTTGGATTCAGCTATCTTTGCTGGTGTTAGGTGATATCTCATTCTTGTTTTAATTTGTATTTCTGTTATGGCTAATGATCAGAAACATTTCCTCATTTTGGCCATTCAGATTTCTGCCTGTGTAAAACTTCTGTTCAGGTCCTTTGTCCAAGTCCTCAGTGGGCAGTTAATTTTGTTTCTTTTTGGAAGTTAGTAGAATATTGTAGATTTTAGGGATAAGGCCATTGTCTGCTGTGACATTGCTAAAATGTTTTCCCAGTCAGTGCACTCTGTTATTACTTTCTTGGTGATTTTTTTGATGCACACAGATGTTTTCACTTCACTATATCACACTTGTCAATTCGTGCCTCCTCTACATGTGTGTCCTTAACTATTTCAGATAGCCTAATTATTTCCCAAGCCAAAGTTCTCCGGTTGGCAATAATTCCCTCATTGTTACAAGTCTCTAATAGTTTGGACTTTTAACTCGAGTCCTGTAACCCACCGTGAGTTTATTCTTGCTCATGCAGTGAGGTAAGGGGCTCGTCTCATTTTTCTGCAGGTAGATAACCATTTCTGTTTTCAGCATCACTTGTTGAAGAAGGCATGTGGTTCCCATTTGATATTTGGAGACTTTTTTCAAATGTCAGATCTCTGTATCCTAGTGAGATTATTTTTGGGTTTTCAGTTCTTTTCCATTGTTCTGAGTATCTATTATTATAGCAATACGATGCTGTTTTGACCTGTGTAGCCGTATAATATATATTAAAGTCAGGCAAAGCAAGTCCTTCCACTGTATCCTTCTTCTTGAGGAGTTATCTGCTAATTCTTGGTTTCTTTCCTCTCCATAAGGAGTTGAAAGAATGATGAGTGTAATTGTATCAGAATTGCTTTAATCTTATATAGTGCCTTTGGTCGAACTGACTTCTTTACTATATCGAGTCTTCTGATCCACAAGCATGGGATGTTCTTCCATTTGTTGAGGTCACTGTTGGTTTCTTGTAGTAATCTTCTATAGTTTTCCTAATATAGATTTTGTTTCCTTTTAGTCATATTTATCTCTAGATATATCAATTTGTGTGTGGCTATTGTGAAGGTTACCACCTTTTCAGTCTTCCCTTCTGTGGTCTTATCCGATGTGTATATCAGTCTGATAGACTTCTGTTTGTTGATCTTGCATCCTACCACTCTGCCATACCTCTCTATTGTTCTCAGTCATCCCCTGGTGGAGCTTTTGGAATTATTCATATATGAAATCATATCATCTGCATATACAGTTTTACCTCTTCCTTCCCCAAGTGAACACCTTTCTTGTATTTTCTTCACTTTATGCTGTTAGCTAAACCTCCAGTATGATATTAAATAAGAATGGGGAAAGGGGCATCCATGTTTGATGTCCTTTTTCAGTGGGATTTTTAGTCTTTCCTCCATTGAATACCACGTTGGCTGTTGTTTTTTCATATATAGCTTGTATTGCTTGAGGGAGTTTCCTTCCATTCCTGCCTTCTGGAGTCTTTTCAACCAACAACTGGTGTTGGTTATTGTCAAATGCTTTTTGCACATCTATCTATATTATCATGTGGTTCCCTCTTTCAGGGAGTTTTTGCAGTTTGATGTACATTGCAGTTTGATGGAAATTATTGATCAAGTGCAGGGAAGTGTATTAGGTGATGGGTTGGGAATTGGGCTATCTGTTCTTGCGTAGGGGCACTTAGAACAGGACGTTGGTTTTAGGGGCAACTGCCACTGGTGTGCAGATCCACCTCTTGCTCAGAGAACAGAAAGGAGGGCAGCATTGAGCAGGGAGATGGGAGCGTGGAGTAGGCTAGCTCCAAAGCTTTGGGTCCTTATGCCAGAACTGCAACAGGTGCTTTGAAGCTTGTGTCCACTGCCTGGCATGCCCTCAGTGTAGTGGCAGTAGGGAACCCTGTGCATGTGTGTGGTGTTTTGCGTAGAGGGTGTGGAAGGGAGGGAACTGACCTGTGCTGAGTATAAAGGCAGGCAGGCCAAAAAACCTGTGTTGTGTGCCTAGCAGCCTTATGACATCTAGGCGAGGTCCTCCTGACTGAGGAAATGCCTGATTGGCTCTCCCATGAGCTCCTCCAAGAGAGGACAAGAATCTCTTGGGCTGGGAATTGTGGGGTGTCCATCTCTGGGGTATTCCCACGGTACCCGGGAACCTTTGGGTGTGAGGGACTGGCTGGCAATTATGCACAGGGCACCAGTGCAAAGGGAACCCCTTTGTCATTTGCCTGCCTCCCTTATGTCACAGGTCTCGTCAGAGCAGGAGACCGGAGTGCCGCTAAAGAAAGCGCTTCTGGAGAGAGTGTTGGTGATAGGGTAGAAGTCAGCTTTTGCTTCAGAGAAGTACTTTGTATTGTCAGACAGATTTGAGACCCCTAGTTGCCCCCCCCCTCAAAAAATAAAAGATCTCCCCAAATCAGCACCTTCCACAGAGCTACCTATCTGGCCACTGTCCTCTCTCAATTCCTCGCTGGTACTTTGGATATTCTTCTCCAGCACCACACATCAAGTGCATCACTTCTCCTTCTGTCATCCATAGTCAAGGTGCAATTTCTCACGTATGTAGTCACTGACACATGTCATAGTCTATGTCTGCCATAGCTCAGTTTTCAAAGTAACAACCTCGTCTCCTGCTCTACAAACGCCTTGTGCAAAGTTTCCTGCCGCAGCACATCTTCTGATCTCTTGCTGCGGCTTCCAAGGGAATTAATTGTGCATCCAAGCAAGGCACAAGTCACGGTACTTCCAACCTTTTCTCTGTTCATCATGATGCTTCCTATTAATCAGGCTGTGAGGGTTCGAGCTTCTCATATTGACTTCTATTCCACACTGCAGGCTGTAATTCTTGAACTTATGAGTATTTCACGTCCTCTTCATTTGCAGCAAGTAGGATTTTGCCATCTCTATATTCCATATTGCTGGTTATCAAAACCTTCCTCCAATCCTGATGCCATATTCTTCTTTATATAATCCTGTTTCTTTCATGACTTGCTTAAAATATACATATATGTTTGTGTATGTAACTATATATGTGTATATATATATATAAATTGTGGTGAGAGGATATAACCCGAACTCACTTGATGAAGACAAAATTAGTACCCAAGCTACCTTTAAAAACTCTTTCTTCTGTGTTGTTTTGTTCTTTGTTGCCCATCCTGCCCATGTACTCCACTTCCCCTACACAATAACAATATTGAAGGAGTGGGAATTCATACCCACTATTTCTTACTTTACTGCATTTTATTCAGTTTTTGTTCTTTTCTTTCATCATAATACATTTCTTTTTTAAAAAATGTCTCCTACTTCCTCTTATGCAGTCTTCTCCCATGTATTTCCACACTCCCGAGGCTATGAATAAATGTTCTCATAGGAAAACTCAGCAGCCCTGTAGTTCTAGAATGCTCACTAAAATGACAGCTCCTCCCATCCCCTTCCCTTGAGGGTGCAGAAATACCAACATTCTTACTGCCATATCAACAAAATCTTACCCCTACAGTGGAATCACATCAATCTTGGGTCCCTCCTTTTTGCTGGTATTGATCCATTATCATTTTCCACTTGATCTCTTCTTCTTCATGAATTATATTTCCATGATATGTATCAATTCATATTACCCATTGTGTTAGGGCGGGTTGACTAGAGACACAAATTCAGAACATTCATACACTTATAAAAAGAGTTCTACCTAAAGATTTCATTGTAGATCAACAAAGCATTACATCTCAGTTCAACTGGAATTCATGTGACTGATAATGGCCCATATAAGTTCTTCTCAGATCCGTGCAATTACATGCCATGATGCAGAATGCATGAAGATCACAGGTGTATGGGGACAGAGTCGTGTGTAACCTGGGTCAGTGGGAACATGGCAGGGCCCTGGTAACTCTCAGGCTGCTCAACAAGCAAGAAGTTGTGAGAGTAGGGTTGGGGGATTGGGGTGGGTGTCCTCCTTTGCAGACGGTCAAGCTTCCAAAGAGCCATAATCAGGCTGTGACCGGATTGACTGGTCTGACTCAACTCATGCCACGATTGCCTAGTTGACACGGATGCAAGTACAACCGTCATCAAGAATTGGCACATAGGCTTTAACAATGTGCTCAAATATAGAGGATAGCACAGAAACATCATTGCTTTATTCTGTTATACATAGGGTTGCTGTGAATCAGACCAACTCAATGGCATCTAGTCATTGCCAAAAGAATATTTATGGAAGCAGATCATTGATTCTTTCTTCCATGCAGCCAGTACGAGTGCTTGAACCACTAGCCATTTTGTTGGTAGTCGTGCATAACCCATTTAAATGACCTAGAAGATTTAAATAACAAGTCAAAATATTAAGTGTTGGAAAGATTGCAAAGAAGTTGGAAGCTATATAATGATTGTGGGAATAAAAATGCTGCAATAACTTTGGAAAGTAATTTGGCAGTTTCTCAAATTGTGAATAGCAAGTCACCTATTCTCACAGCAATATATTAGACTTATACCTAAGTGATGTGGAAATATATGCCCACAAAAATAGTGTAGAGAGAGATTTGCTAAAGTTTTTCAAATTGCAATCAAGAGATAATGAATAAATAAAATATTTTGTTTTGATAGGATATGATCTCACTGTCTAAATAAATGAAATACCGGTGTATGCTATAATCTCCATGGACCTTGAAAACATCAAGCTAAGTAAAAGGAGTCAGTCACATAAATCCAAAGTCATGACATTCTATTAGTACCCAAACTCATATGAAGCAAACCTACATAGACAACAAACAGGCAGGTGTTGGCCATGGCTGGGGAGAAGGAGGATGGGAAATTGAATTTATAAAAGTATATCAGTAAAATTTAAAAAGCCAAATATTGGTAATGGCTATTCAACAATAAAGATGCTAATTCATTGTAATCTTTGAAATGTGTGCAGTGTTAATTTATACTTTGTGTGTTTAACCTCAGTAAAAAAAAGTTTCTAACAAGTCTCAAAATAATCCCATATATTTAATAAGTATTACAGTGAGATATAGATGATGGTAATGAAAACATGGAGTTAAGAGTGCTACTATCTGTAGAAGAAATATTCTCTAATCCTGGCAATTCCTATGGTTAATTGGATTAAAGAACATCAATGAAATAACAAAAAGTCCCACAAAATTCTGGTTTTTAATAATCACTAGAGGTGAAGAATGCTATGTGATTAGTATAATTTTCAAGTGGATACTTTTTTGATAGTAATGCTTTACTTGGTAGCCTGGTGATGAAAATGAATTTTGCCATTATATTGCTATTCTTAAACACAGACCCATTATAAACATAATTTTTGCATATTTTACTGAGCAAAACTGTAGAAAGGCCTTTTATATTCCAATGCTAAATATGCTTTCCCGTGATCTTCTAATATTAAAGTCGTGATTCACACACTTAAATCTATCAGGATCTCAAAAAACACTTATTAAAGGATGCTCATCCCATAAATATTCCATTGAAACTGTGACAGGTCCACTGCTAATTTCAAGGTCTGCAATTCAAGCCAACCAGTTGTTCCATAGAAGAATGGGCAAGGCCATCTCTTTCAGTAAATTTCTGCAGCTCCAGAAATCCTGTATAGTTCTGTATGCTATAACTCAGAATTCACTCAATGGCAGTGGACTTTTCTTTTTCTTTGACATAATAGATGTCTTCCAAAGATTTTAAAGTAGTAATAGGAAGAAGTCCAGGAACCTCCCATATGAAGAAGTTCTGTGGAGCTCAGTGAAGGAAGTTCAACACTAGCCAATACGTGGTGTGCTTATCCAGGGCTAGTCCTAAAAATAACCTCTTCTTGGACTCTGTCATGTAGACTCTTTACAAAACAAAAACAAATAAACAAAATGATTCTTTTTTTAGTGAGATTTGTGTGAATGTTTGTAAATAATGTTCAAATAACATTCAAAAGTTCTTGCATGTCTTGCTCCAGTCCTCAGATTAAATTCTCATATCTGAAACCCTCCCCACATTTGCTAAAATCTGGAAAGAGATAATTCAGTAAAGGTAACATTTGCATTTTGTCACATCAGTAGTATTCAGGGGTTCCAAAAATTAACATGTGGAGATGGAATAGGGGAAGAAACCAAATAATCAACTACAAGAGGCATGTCTCTTGATCACAAAGTCAGCAGGTTTATTAGCAGGTTTATAAGCCTATGCAAGACAGTAAGTTTTCTTTCTGTGAATACCACAGTTGTACTACATTTACATATGCAATAGCAGTCTAGAGACCAAGATGAAAACTACACCAAGATGAAGCTGCTATGTTCAAGTTTACAGTCAGTGTATTCTAAAGTCATCCAATAAAATAACAGCTGTCTGCTATTTGAGCAGATGAGTGTCTGAGATGCTTTTAAGTATTAGCATCAAAAGAGTCATCACTGAAGATGTTGAAATACCCTAAAACCACCTAAAATCACAAAGTAAATATAACTATGTCAATTTATAGCTAATGAAGCAGTGTGGTTGATGTAGATTCTGACACTAAGGGAAGGTTTACCTGTGATCATTCAAAATCATTAGTGAGTTGGCAGTAGATTCTGACACTAAGGGAAGGTTTACCTGTGATCATTCAAAATCATTAGTGAGTTGGCAAGGATGAGAGGTTCTACGTGGAAGTTGTCCTACCAAAGATTTTTCTCAAGCTTTCCTTTAGGTCTTTGTTTCTCAGGCTGTAGATAAAAGGATTCATCATTTGAGGAACCACCATGTACATCACTGAGGCTATGGTTATATTTCTGGCAGACTGTGTAAACACAGAGCTGACGTACACACCAAAACCTGTCCCATAGTATAAAGAGACAACTGAGAGGTGAGAACCACAGGTGAAGAAAGCTTTATACTTTCCGGCAGTGGATGGTATCTTCAGGACAGAGGACACAATCTGAGTGTAAGAGAAGATGATCCCAGACACAGTAACACCACACAGAAGACAAGCCAAAACATATATTAGGATGTTATTAATGAGGGTACTGGAACAGGAGAGCCTGAGCACCTGGGGAAGTTCACAGAAGAACTGAGGAATTTCCTGATTTGTGCAAAAGGACAGGTGAAAAACCATCATAGTGTGGAGCAAGGCAACCATCATGCTAATGACCAAGGAAAGGAGGATCACCATGCCACAGAAGCAGGGATTCATGATGACTGTGTACCTCAGTGGGTAACAAATGGCCACATAGCGATCATAGGCCATTGCTCCTAGAATAAAATTTTCAAAATAGCCAAAAACTAGGACAAAAAATATCTGGTTGAGGCATCCTGTAAATGTAATGCTCTTATTGTGTGTCTGGATGTTCACCAACATCTTTGGAATGATTGCTGTGCTTGAACAGACGTCATTCAAGGACAGGATGGAGAGAAAAAAGTACATAGGGGTATGTAGATGAGTGTCAGAGGTGACAGCCAGGACAATGAGCAGATTCCCAAGGACAGTGACCAGGTACATGATCAGGAACAGACTAAATACAAGGAACTGAATTTCTGGATCCTCTGTTAGTCCCAGTAGAAGGAATTCAGAAACATCTGTTTGGTTTTTTAGTTCTATAATATTGATGAATCTGCTGGGAAGATATGGTGACAAGATACGTCAATGTTAATGAACAGAACCACCAGAGAAAACATCTTCAGGGGGAGAAAATTAAGGAAGAGAACACCAGTAAAACAACAACAATGACCTTATTTCTATGTGCACATTATTTTATTATTTTTGAATATATAAAAGGACTGAAACATATAGTATAGGTATCAACATTTCATTTAGAAAGGGTTGATGGCTTAAAATATCACTTTTACATAATCTGTGATTTCACATATACTTGAAATATTTGGAAATTTAGGAAAATAGAAAAAGACTTGTTATCTGCCTGAGGAATCCATCTGAGTCCACTTTAATCCATTACCCCCTATTCATCAGTGCCCCGTATCAGAGGTAATATGAAAATGTTGTCAGAACTATGTAGATAAGGTGAATTTGACCATGAGCCCTCCTCCAACACCACTATAGAATGCCAGGAAATGGCAGAGAATTTTGCAGCATGCATCATGTTTGACAAGGCTTAGGTGCTTGCTCAACTAGAAAACCATATCTTTCTTTAAGGTAAAGTAAGAGAACAAAATACATTATTTGATGTTTATGTGACAGGAAAATAACAGTCAAAAAATATTCCCGAGGCAGACAGGGCTCCATTGCTAACCAGCATGCACTCTGTTCACATTCATGATTCTCTTGGATGTAACTAGCAAAACATCTGCCCTTCTTTTTCCTAGGTGACTGTAGGTTACCTGACTGGCATCTCTGTGGAATGAAGCTTGACATCTGCTTTGTATGTAGACAATGAAAGGTCTATACACAAGACAGACAGAGAGTCTGTGTAAAACGCTCGGTTCTGTGGCAATAAAGATCATCTCTGGGAAGTATCTCTTTACAGGAGACATGCTCTTTAAGGGCTACATCACAGGCAGACTATTTGCAGTCTTTGCATCCCTGGAGGATCAAGAGCCACAGCTCCTCATTAACTCAACATGGTTTTGTTATTCTTATCCCAGAGCAGTAAATACTGATGATTCCCTAGTCCTCATAGAATGACTAAAAGGAACCCTGGTGGCATAGGGATTCAGCATTCGGCTGCTGACCACAAGATAAAGAGTTTGAAACCACCAGCTTCTCCACAGGAGAATGGCAGAATTTTTTCATGCCATAAAGAGTTATAGTCTAACAATTTCATAGGAGCAGGCCAATAGGTCACTATGAGTTGGCCTAGAATAGATGGCAGTGAATCGAGTAGACCAACTGCATGCCATTTGCCATCCTTCACATATTTTTAATCATTTTATTGGGGGCTCATACATCATTTTTCATAATACATGAATAAGCATGCTGTGTCAAGCACCCTCACATGTCCACTTCTATTAATGTTCTCCTATCATCTGCCTTTTCCTTCAAGCCCCTAGTATCGGCTTTTCCATCCCTTCCCCTGCTCTCTCCTCTCCACGAACCCTCAATACTTTATACATTATTATTGTTCTGTCATATCTTACACTGCTCGACCTCTCCCCCAACCCACTCCTTTGATGCCTGTCCTTCAAATAGGAACTTGTGTCTATATCTTTGCCATTGATTCCATCTCTCTACCCCACCTTATCTCTACCCTTCCAGTATCTCCAATGTAACCATTGGCCCAGAGGGGCCCATCCATCTTGGTTTCCCCATATCTCCAGCTCCCCTCTATACTAGTGTGACTTTTCCAGTCCATCTGGATTTGTAAGCTAGAGTTGGGACCATGATGGTTGCGGAGGTGGCGGGGGGTAGAAAGGCTTCAGGAACTAGAGGAAACTTGTATGCATCATCACTGCCTGGCTGCACCTTGACTGGTCTGTCTCCTCCCTGTGACTGCCCCTATAAAGGGGCAACCAATTACCTGCCAGTGGGCTTTTGGTCCCCACTCTCTTCTCCTCTCCTTTATAATGATGTGATCCTTCTTATTTGGTGCTCGATATCTGCTCCTGTCGACCCCTCTTGATCACGCATGCTGGTGTGCTTCTTCCGTGTGGACTTTGCGGTTTCTGTGCTGAATGGTGACTCGATTATCATCAAGTCTTTGAGACTCCAGGCATCCAATCATTTGTTAGCTGGGCACCATCATTTCTTCTACTCTGTTTTCCTCTGTATCCATTTGTCTTCAGCGATATCGGGAGTTAATTGGTCCATTGATTTTGATTTTTGTTCTTTGATACCTGATTTTTTTAGCACCTTATGATTGCACTGGCAAGTGATCTTCTTTTATGGTGGGTTTTGTTGCTTCTGAGCTAGATTACTGCTTGTTTATGCTCAAGTCTTTAAGACCCTGCATGCTCTGTCTTTTGATAGCTGGGCCCATCTGCTTTCTTCACCACCCTTGCTCATGCTCCTACATGTCCTCAATGGGTACCTTGGTGATATGTGCACACAGTGATATATGCTTGTTTTGTTTATTTTCCCCCATTTGATGTCTATTGCCTAGACCTTTTATCACTTTCACCACCATCTGACAACATTGGCTGTTGTGCTTCTTCTATGTGGCTGTGGTCTCTTCTCAGGTAAATGGTCTCATGTTTATCTTCAAGCTTTCAAGACACCTGATATATCCGTTGATGGTTGGGCACCTTCAGCTTTTTTCACCACATTAGTTTGTACACCCATTTTACTTCAGTGATCGTGTTGGGTCATTGAGCCTCGAGAAATGCCAGATTCATACAACAAAGTGTTCTTGCATTGAAGGAGCACCAGGGTGAGGGCCCAAGGTCCATTTGCTACCCTAATATTTGGCCTATAGCTATGTTCTTAAATTTATTCCTACCTTATTATAGATAGTTGTATCTATGTATGCATATACCTATGTTTAGACCTCTGTAAGTGCCCTTTGCCTTATTTCCTCTATTTCCTTCCATGTCCCTCCTGTCCCACCATCATGTTCCACCTTCATTGGTGTTTCATTGTTTTCTCATAAAATCATTGTCCTTGCTTAATTCCGACCAGACCTCGCACACCCTCCTTTCCATCGATTCCTGACTGCTTGTTTCTCCCCCTACCCATCCATGTGTTTGTTCCCACCCCCTTCTCCTCTCCTCTCTCCTGCCCCCAGGAATCATTTGTCCAGTCCTTTCTGTGGTGCAATGGGTCTGCAGAGGGATGTATTCCTCTGAGCATCATGTGTCGGTGTGGAGCTTGGACAAGCTCTCTTCTTCTTCCTCCCTTCTTGTCTTTGTCCCTGTGGGTGTGGGATGCTGGCTCCTCCCTCACCCTGTTCTCTGCCACACCCACTACTAGAGATGGAGTACATCTGACTCTGGTTGCGTCTGGGTCTATAGCTCCCTTCTCTTGCATCCTTCCATGCGTCCATATTGTCCTCATAGTTGGGTGTTCCATGGTAGGAGCTGCTCACCCACTCCGGTTTCTGTGGAGACAAGACATGGACTCCCATCCTGGATGGATTAGTGTCCCGTTCCCTCTGTTATCTTATCGCATTTGAACACCCTTTTAACTCCCCTTCACCCCCTCATCCTTCTCCCATTACTGTGTTGCATCCAACGTGTACCTCCCTGGGTTTGGTCCTCCCTCCTTCCCTTACTCTAGCTCTTGGGCCAGCTAATATGGTATATAGTAGTCTTCTCTTTTATACTCATGCCGTACTTATCCTTTTGCGATTGACTGACTTCGCTTAGCATAATTTCCTCCAGTTCTTCCCACACAGAGATGTGTTTCGTGTGCTCGTCTGAGCTTTTGAGTGAGGCATAGTACTCCATTGTGTGTATGTGCCAGAGTTTGTTGATCCATTCATCTACTGATGGAAATGTAAGTTGCTTCCAACTCTTTGCAATTGTGGATTGTGCTGCAATAAACATTGGCATGCATATCACTGGTTGTGGTGTATTTCTTGCCTCTTCTGGATATATACCCAATTGTGGGAAAGCTGGATCATAGGGAAGCTCAACCTCCATATTCATTAAGTATCACCAGACTGCTTTCCATAATGGCTGTATATATCTACACGACCACCAACAATGTAGAAGTGTTCCTATTTCACCACATCCCTTCCAAAATTTATTGCACTCCGATTTTCTGATCTGGGCTAGCCTCAAGGGTGTTAGATGATATCTCACAGTTGTTTTCTGATGCCTAATGAGCGGGAGCATTTTCTCATATGTTTATTGGCCATGTGGACTTCCTCCCTAGTGAAGCTTCTTTTCATTTCTTTTTCCCATTTCTTCAAAGGGTTATCTGTTTTCCTCTTCTTGCAGGAAACAAGGGTATTATAGATTTTTGCAATAAGCCCTTTGTCTGTTGTATCATTGCTAAAAATCCTCTCCCAATCTGTGGATTGCCTGGCTACCCTCTTGGTAAAGTCCTTTGATGCACACATGTGTTTTATTATTAGTAAGTCCCATTTGTCAATTTCAGGTTCCCCTTCATGTGTACCCTGTCCTATTGCAGTTAGCCTTTGTATTCCCTGGGTCAAGGTTCTTAGGTTTTCTCAGATTCTCTCCCTAATGGTTCTGATGGTATGTAGTTTTACTTCCAGGTCCATGATCCACCTCAATTTTGTTCTTGACTTATAGCCTTACAATTTTATAGAAGCAGCCCGATAGGTCACTTTTAGTTGGCATAGTCTATGTGGCAGTGAATCGAGTCAACCAACTGCATTCCATATGACATCCTTCACCTATTTTTGCACAGTTCTATATCATATCTGCTCAACATATAGACTCACGAACCTTTGGATGGATTTCAGTATTTTCCTTTAGGTTCAACAAAAGATAACTCTATTGGTCTGAGCCCCGGTTTTGTAAGTGGTTGAGGGTGGGACTGTGGTACATGGGCTTGGTGGTTCAAATCCAGCGCTGGCTCTCAGGAGATAGAGCTGAACTCAATATTGATGTTGAAGTTATCCATGTTCCCCAATAGAACTAAAACAAAAGACAGTGAATTGGAAGAACAAGGCAAGAAAAGCTAGCCACATTGAACACTAATGACAGAAGATCTGATAAGCTGTGGGAGGATTATAAGACCACATGATTTTAACTGCAGAAATTGACTTACTTTCTTCTGACAGATATAGTTAGTTTGATTTTTCATAGTCCATCTGGGAAAGTTCATGCATGTTGTTGAGAAAAGGTGCTATGAATAAGCCATCGGTTTTGCAAAAATCTATCATGCAGTCTTCACCTTAACTTCTATCAACAGTTCCATGTTTTCTAACAACTGCTCCTTCCTCTTTGTTTCAAACTTCTGCAATCTAATCACCAATAACCATCCATTCATCTTGTTTGTACATTTGAAGAATTCTGATTTAAGTCACTGCCAGAATTCTTCCATTTCTTCATCACTAGTCTTTTTGCTTGGTGTTAAATTGTTACAAGCTTTTGATTTCTCACATTGCATGACATTAGGTGATCAGTGTCTGTTATTCCTCACATTGCATAATTTTGTGTTATAGTATTTAACTCAATTATCTGTAATTTCTATTCATTTTCAGGCCCTTCCTTATTCTAAGTGATAGTGTGCTGATTACCTCATAATTATACTTCCTGCTACATAAATGAAGTTATATCTACTACTACCTAGTTATTAATTAACACTCCCCAGTTTCAACCATGGTAAGCAACAAAGATGTTTCATTCTGCAAGTATATTTTCTTTTTGAATTTTTTAAATAGTAGTCTCATAAACACTTGTTTATTTGCTAAAGAGGCTGTTTCTCTTTTATTTGATGGGTTATGGCGTTCTTTCAGGAACCGAGTGCATAGTTGGTTGGAGTTACATCTAAGTTCTGCATTTTATTTCCTTGGTTTATGTCTCTGTCCCTACTACAACATGTATTTTAGAGATAGTACTTGTGTCCCTGGTAGTAGGATTTGAGATCATATGAAGTGAGACTTCTCTCTGTATAGTTCTTCTTCAGAAGTACTTTGTTTAGCTGGGATTAGTTTGCTTTTCATGTTGCTGTTAGTGTGTGTGTGTGTGTGTGTTTAGGTGTTGTGTTAATTCTGACCCATAGAGACTTTGTACAACAAAGCAATCTGTGATCCTTTATCATCATTGCACTTATGCCTTGTCTGATCCCATGCTTGCAGCAGTGGTGTCAACCCATGTCGTTACAGGTTGATAGAATTTGTATGAGTATAACATTTTAACTCCAGATAACTTTCAATTGTATTAATATTTTGAAAATTCTAAGGCTTTCTCCCTAGAGTTAAACTTTTTCTTGATTTAACCCAACTCAAGTGAAAAGAGCTGAAATCATGTAGGAATAATTATGACATGAACTGTATAAGGTACGAATCTAAGAGCATTTGACATCATTGAATGTGAAGTTGAATAAGTGATGATTGATGTTCTAGGCATAAGTGATATGAAATGTACTAGTATTAACCAATTTGAGTCAGCGAATCACAGGATTTACAATGGCAGATGTCTTTGTTTTTATTTTCTATAAAATTCTGTATATATGGATTTATATCAAGGAAGTTGTTTACATAATTATATTAATGGAAAAGTTCACATCTACTCATACCCAAGGACCCAACTTTTCGTCAGAGGCTTTTAAACAGCTGGTGCTGATTAACCAGACGTCAAGAAGAGAATCAGGTGAATGAAGCAGGGAAAACCATGGCTGGTGAGTGCAAAGGTGGATGAGTCCAAGATTGACATGTCGGTTGTTATGCTTTGATGGCTCCAAGTGGCAGAAGTAATATGGAGTTTCTGAGCAGGACCTGCTATATTAATACCTAATCACTTTTGTAGCCTAGTTGTTCATTGTGAAAGAAGTCCATGTTGTTAAGCTGATGCATAATTTTGATCTCCAGCACCATAGCAACTTTTTTCAGGAGCCCAATGGGTATTGACAGGAGTGTCTAGGAAACTAGAATGACTGTTTTCCACATGCCATAATTTCCATTTGATTTTGTTTGTTTTGTTTTGTTTTGGGGGGGCATCACTGCCCTCCAGTGGGAGTGGGAGGCCCAGCTTTGCTCCTGGAGAGCTGCTGTTGGATTTGAACCTCCAACCCAGTGGGCTGCAGCTCCTTACTCAACAACTATGCCCCTGGGACTCAGGCCCTTCCACTTGATTTTTAAAATCCTTCTTTGCTGAGGTTTTGCTTTAGTGAATATTCATAAGAGACACCGATATTTTGAATTTGGGGCCCATTCTTAATGGTCTAACAATATACTTATATGTTTTCCAATGATTTTATTGGGGTCTCTTACAGCTCTTATAACATTCAATACATAATTTGTATCAAAATTTTTTGTACACAAGTTGACATCTATTTCCAAATAGTTTCCACTTGAGTCCTTTGTATAAACTTCCATTTACCCTCCCCTTCCTTTTTTTTTTTTAAGAATCACTTTATTGGGGGCTCATACAACTCCCATCACAATCCATACATACGTCAATTGTAAGCAGGCCACATTTGCACACTTGTTGCCATCATCATTCTCAAAACATCTTCCCTCCACTTAGACCCCCATTACCAGTTCCCCATATTTCCCATCCCTCACACCCTCTCCTCCATGAATCCTTAAAAATTTACAAATTGTTGCTACTTTTTCATGTTGTACACTGTCCAATGCCCCTTCATCCAATTCCCTGTTGTCCGTGCCCCAGAGAGAAGATTATATGTAGAACCCTGAAATATCTATTCCACCATCCCACCACACTCCCAGTATCACCACTCCCACCATTAATTCTGAGGGTTCATCTATCCTATTCCCCATGTTTCTGAGTCCAGTATATATCCCCTGGTCTAGCTGGATTTGTCTGGTAGAATCGGGGTCATGATAGTGGGGTGGTGGTGTTAGCGGTGGGAGGAAGCATTTGAGAACTAGAAGAAAGTTGCATATTGCATTGTTAATACACTGTACTTTAACTTGGTCATCTCCTCCATGCAACCCCTCTGTAAGGGGATGTTGCTTCACCTATTGTTGGGCTTTGGGTGTCCATTCTGTACTGTGCCTAATTTATAATGATTTAATTTTAGTTTGTTGATGCCTGGCTCCAGTTCCCTTCAACACCTTGTGGTCACACAGGCTGTGCTTCTTCCATGTGGACTTTGTTGCTTCTGAGCTGAATGCCCACTTGTTTCCTCAACACTTTAAAACCCCCAGACTATATATTTTGATAGCTGGGCACCATCAGCTTTCTTCATGACATTTGCTAATGCACACATATTTTTTAATAGTTCTTTGTCACTGATTTTTCAACCATGTTCCTTCCAAGTTCTTCATGATCCAACCAAACCATTGGCCACAACCCATTCCTCAATAGGAAAGCACTTATTTGTCCATCATGACAAAGTGAAGTACTGGGAGTTCTAATATTGCTCAGGATTTCCCTTCAACACTATCCACATGAGGTCCCTGAAAGGGGGTTCAATGCCTTTGTTCTCCATTTTCTAGTTGTTCCTATTATCATGTTGAATGATCTGCAAACCATGAATGAGTTTTCTCTTTCTTAATCAACTGATTATTAGGAACTTTCAGGAAATCATGTGTGCATAGTGAGAAGGGATGACAATATGACAGCACTGAAGAACGTGCATCACTTTCTGATACAATAAATGTATGCCTGTTAGCCTTTATTGAGATCAGTTTAATATATATGTACATATATATTCTTTTTAATGACAGAGTCCTTCTATATTAATCCAACTTTATGACTATCTGGGTGAACATTAATGATAGACAGCTAAAATCATAAAGGGATTCTAGGGTCATTTTTCAAACACTAAGATTCATCTAAGGCCCCAATCTATTAAAAAGTCATTTCTAAAGAAAATAGTGCAGTTACCAACAGTTGATGATATGAATTTGCTCCAAATCCTACATCTTACACTGTGATTCAAGTCTCCAAGCCAGGCACCACCGCTTACTTCATCACATCTTTCTAAAGTGCCCTCATGAAAAATCTCTTTATGATAATGAGCATTGAGCAGTGTCATATCATTACAAATAATTGCTCTTAGATTGGGTCTAAAAGTAACTATGAGTTTCACATGCATTTATAATCTGTGCTATGATACAAAATTCAAGCTCTGTGGTGCCTGATCTTTAAACGTTTAGTCTGGGGGTCCAAGCACAAGCTGAAATTCTTTCTTAAAAAATAAAAACAACAACAACAAAGTCTACTGCAATGTTATGCAGGTGAAGACAAAGTTTTGTTCAAGATTCCTAGGCTCCTGTGCTGTGCTTCATTAGTAGGGGTTGGTCATACCTAAGCACTGTTTCTGTTAGCCAGAACTTGTGGCTCAATTTGCAAAACATCTTGATTAGCCACTTGAACCAGGTGTAGATCATACTCTATTTCTTAGACTTCTCAAAGGGAACAGATTTCCTAGCCACTTAAATAGGGAGGGGAGGGATTCATTGCAAGAGATAGCATATCATCAAGAACTGATGGTACTGAAGGAGTGTCAAAGATCCACTGAAGTTAATAGTTAAACAAACAAGGACCCAGCAAATGATAAAGTAAAAATTGAAATGTTTCCACTTGCTGATGAAGTAATGGAAGTCCTCACTAATCTGTGAGTACAAACTTGAAAGAAAACTACCTGACCAACCAACGGGAAGAGATCTACACTTTCACCCATCCAATAAATATAATAATCAGAATTCAAATTCTACATAACATTATCATGGATATCAAGTGCATGTAAAATTTTTCTGGATATCACTCAACAATGCTTGCAGTAGCACCTTGTCTGGTACCTTCCAAAATTCAAACTGGATTCCAAAGAGGACAGGACACAAGGCATAAAATTGTTGATGGCACATGGATGGTAAGTCATAGCTGGGATAGCAGAAGAATGTTTTCCAAAGTTTTCTCAATTGTGAAAAAGCATTTAACAGTATGGATCATATTCAACTGTGGATAATATTGAGAAGAATGACAATGCCCAAATACTACAATTTATTCATGTATAACCTATGTGTATCAAAAGGTAATTGTTCAAACATAAAATTAAAAAGCAAAGCACAAGAAAAACAACTATTGTTCATGGAAAATGAAGACAAGTGTGCAAGGGGATTGTATCCTGGGTTAGGCAGGTTTCTCTAGAGAACCAAAACTGGTACAGTTATAAATAAATATATATACATATATACATATATAAACATATATATACACACAAACATTCAAAGATGGGGGGACGGATAGATATAGATAGATTGATAGGTTGATAGATTTATACATTAAGAAGGATTATAACAGCTAATTAGTCCATATAGGAATATCAAGGCTCAGTTCAGTTTCTTTCCTTGGGACAGTTACTATACTGGAGATCCTTCACCTCACATGGGCTACAGGTCCAAGGACAAGGAGCAGACAGCAGAGCCTTCCCTTGGACAAGGCAAGCAGAGTCTTCCCACAGGCAGCCAAGAGCACGAGGGGTCAGCCACAATCAGTAATTTGGGGTTTAGTGAAGAAGTCATCATTAGGATATCGAACTCAAGCAATACAGGGCAACAGGATCCACCAGCCTCAAGTTCAAGTGAAGTACACCAGTTTCAAGTGGTGAAACAGGACTCAAAGGAGCCTCAAACTCTAGAAATAAGACCCATGTGTTGACTTGCCCCACAGTATGTGTAACTCACAGTTTGAGGCAGAGAAGTAGCTGAAGCAGCAATACACTGTTCCAATCCCCATAGAGTAAGAGCAAGGGGGGGGGGGAAGGGCAGGCCCTGCAGGACCATTTATCTCTTTGCTATCCAATCAAATTGTGACCTGATTAACCCACATGTTCCTATTGACAATGCTAATGCAATAAATATAATTATCACATATCCTTTCCCCATATTTATTCAATCTATTCTGAACTAAACACAAAGGTAATGGGTATCAGCACTAGAGGAAGGTGTGCTAACAATCATCTTTTTGCAGATAACACAACCCCACTTACTGAAATTTGGGTGCCCTGGAAGCATTAGTGAAGATTAATTATTCTAGATTTTTATATTGATTACAAGTCAATGTCAAGAAAGCAAAAGCCCTCACAGCTAGCCCAATGTGTGACATTGTGAGAAATAGAGAAAAGACTAAAGGTGTCAAAGATTTTTTCTTGGTGACACAACCCATGCTCATGGAAGCAGCATTGAAGGATCAAATGACATGTTGTACTGAATATATCTGCTGCACAAGATTGTTTGTTTGAAGGTGTTGAAGAACAAGAATGGCACATTGAGCACTGAGGTTTCTCTGATGCAAGCCAAGCTACTTTAAATTATCTCATATGTAATGGCAAGCAGGTCATTGATTATGAAAGAGTGGAATGGATTGATATGAAGAGTATTTATGGAACCACAGATTATGAAATGAACAAGCCCACATACCTTGGACTAAGTTCAGACAGAGTACTCCTTAGGATCAACGATGATCAGGCTTCATATTACTTACTTTGGACATGGAATCAGGAGAGACAAGGTCCTGTAAAAGAGCACCTTGCTTGTTAAAGTGAAAGGGAATGAGGAGAGATAAGCACTTGATGAGATGGGTTGACATAGTGGCTGCAACCGATGTCCAAGCATGACAACCATTGTGAAAATTACACAGGACAGATAAGTGCTTCTTTGTGTTCTACCCATGGTCTCTATAAGTTGGGTCCAATTTAGTATCAAGTAACAGCAAGGGCAGATAATTAGTGGATGTTCAGAATCCAAAACCCAATATGTGTGTATTCACTTTAATTGTGCGAAGTGCTCAATAAAATAATTTATTTTTCCTTTTATAAAAGCATCGTTTAACCCTAGAAATTTTACTTATGTGGAATTTTTATGATACTATTTTTTAGTGCATTGAGTGTTGGATCTCTAAGGTAATGAACCCTGGTTCAAATAAAAATGATTCTTCAAAGGAAAAAGGATAAACATTCAGACTCCATGGTGATTACCATCTTGAAAACCCCTGAGGCCATTATTCTCTCCTAGAGGGTGTGAGTGGGGTTGGTTTTGCTTAGCCTGAAAATGCCATGCCAATAAGCCTACAAGAATTGATACTTCTTCTTACTAGTTTCAGTCAGCATAACGCCATGTTTCAATGAACAAACCGAATTAACAATAAGATTCTTCACTAGCCTCTCAAGTTGAGATACTGAAGGAAGTATGTATTTATTGAGTCCACATCAAGAAGTATAGATGAAATCTATGTTATGTACCTTGCACATTACTCCATAATCTTAAGCATTTTGAAATATATTCTCACAGTTTGTTTTTCTATATGTGAGGGCTACCCACTGAAAACTAGACTTTGCCCCAAAGGTATGTATTTACTTTTTTTTTTTTAACAAAACAACCTTATCACATTCAATGTACTCTCCATTAATACATTTGGGAAATATGTTATTCCAGTTTTGAAAACATTTTTCCAACTCATCTATTTGAATGAGTTTTTTATTTCATCTTTTCTACATCATCAAATTGCTGTACTTTCATGTTCCTCTGTATTCATGCAAACAAAAAGACGCCTCACAGAGGGGAGTCAGGTGAGTAAGGTGTGTGGGGCAAGAAAGACATATTGGTATTTTTGCCAAAAGCTGATGCACTGAGATAGCTGCATGAGCAGGTGAACTGTTGAGGTGGAAAAAAACAGCTATCCATTTGACAAAAATCAGACTTTTTTGTCACACACTGTTCTGCAATCTTTTCAGATTATCTAAATAGAAAAATTGGCTAACCATCGAATCTAGTGGAACAAACCCCAAATGCACTTCACCTCAACATTTTCTTTCAGAGGTACAGAATGATGCTTATCATCAATTGACATTTCACCTTTTGTGAAATGAGAAAACCACTGTCACAAATGAGTTTTCCTATTGTGTTCTCATTGCGTGCTGTGTTTGATATGGCAAAAGTTTCTTCAGCATTTTTCTTGAGTTAGAAACAAAATTTCCGCTGAACCCTGGTTGTATAGTGGTTGGTGCGGGACTGCGGAACACAAAATTGGTGCTTCAAATCCAGGAGAAAGGCTGGGCCTCCTACTGCCACCAGACGCAGACATGCCAAAAAAAAATTCAAAGTTGCACACTGTTATCTTAAATCACACATTAGAAAAAAAATGTTTTGAACAAAATTACTTTGGAAAATAAAAAAAAATCACTTGACCTGGGAAAATTTGCTTAGGTAAAGCAACAGGGTGTACAAACTCTGAGTAAGTTGCTGGATGCTCACCTATTGGGAAAATGCAAAGTTTGTTCTGACTTTTGTTTGCTTGGGTACCCCCCCATATATATGTAGTCTCAGAAACCATATACAGCATTGGTTCTCAACTTTCCACATGGCATGGCCATTTAATACACTTCCTCCTGTTTTGGTTACCCCCAACCATAAAATGATTTTCATTACTACTTCATCCCTCTAATGTTGCTGCAGCAATGAATTGATCATTCCAGCCCCACTGGGGTGGCAACCCACCATGATTCAGGATGTACTTCATGGTATATTTTAGGATTTCCATATTTACCAAGGGTGAGAGGGGCAAGGAGATTCAGTTCCTGCCTGTGTGTCGACTTCAGTGTAATTGAAAGTAATAAACAAAGGAAAGGAAGCTGGCAAAAAGTAACAGAATAAAAAGATGAAGGAAAGGAAAAGGCATTGAAAAGACTGTAAGAAATGAAAGTAAAAGAGCAGACTGTGCGTAATCTTGGTGATCTGTATTGTGATCCCGTAATAGCCACAATCTGTGTATCACAAACAACAAATCGAATAAAGCATTGGATTGAGCAAATCTGCTGCACAAGACCTATCTGGAGTGTTGAACAGCAAGCAAGCTATCTTGAGGATTAAGGTGTTCCTGACCCAAGCAATGGTCTTTTCAATTGTCTCATATGCCTGTAGAATTTAGATCTTGCATATGGAAAACAGGAATTACATCACTTCTGTAATGGTACCACTGAAGAATATTGAAATCACAATGGACTGCCAAAAGAACAAATATACTTGCCTTCAAAGAAATATAGACAGGTTAACCATTACTCATTCCTCCTTTTGGAAAACAGGGATAAAATGATGATGGAGCTCTAATGATACATGATTAACGACTCTGTGTGAGCAGTACTTGCAACAGCCTGTTTGCTCCTGTCGGATTTTCTGGAGGGAAAATAATATAGTCAGAATTCTCCTTAGAGGCAAGGATGGCAAGACTTCACGTCACAGACTGAGAACAAGTTATGAGGGCAGAGCAGATCCTGGAGAAGGTCATCATGCTTGCTAAAGTAGAGGGACATGCAAAATGATGAAGGTCTTCAAGGAGACAGATTGACACAGTGACGGCAGCAGTGGGTTTAAGCATAGCTGTCATTGGGAGGATGGCGCAGGACTGGACAGTGGTTTCATTCTCTTGGAAAAGGGGTCACTATCAGTTGGAAACACTTTGAAGGGAACCAACAATAAGAATAATGCAATGTGGATCCATCATCAATGTTCCACAAGCAGCCATCAAGAAATCAAGTGATGCATTGTGTTGGACAGCTCTGCTATAGGAGGGCTCTATAAAAGGGTAAAGGGCTCTATAAAATGGATACAGCTTTGAGAATTAAGGCATGCCAGACGGAAACCACGGAATTTTCTATTGTCTCATGTGCACCTGAAAGTTGCATAATGAATAATGGATAAGGGAGAGCTCAGAAGAAGCTAAGTGTTAGGATCATTGAGTTGAAAAAAGATTATTGAGGTCACCCTTGGCTGTCAGAGAACACACTGATCTTTCAAGAAAATAACTCACTTCACAAAAATGGTATAAATCTTGGAATCTCAGGAAATATGGCCACTGGGTAACAAGCATGGGAAGGTCTCTTCTGCAACTGCCTGAGAAGATCCACTACGAAGAGTATCCTGAACTTCCGGGCAGCAAGGAGCTCAACTTTATTGCTCAGTAAACCACGTTTCTTAAGGTTTGAGGGCAGCACCTATTGCTAACAGGCTTTCTTTACTATCTAACAGCTCCTCAAGTCATTTCTGTGAGCTTCACTCCTCCCTTACAAAGCAGATTTTTCTTCACCCCTGAGGCAGCCCACCCAGCCAAATCTCTTACTTCTAGGTCCCCGGTGCCTCGAGTGGATAGTAGGTTGCTGGGATAGACTGTTGCTGTTTGAGTTATGTACCATCAAGTCAGCTCTGACACACAGCACCAATAAGCACAAGGGAATGGGGACAAAAGGCCTCTGTCATCCTCAAAATTGGTCCTGTGCCTATAATGGTCATGCATTATAGGAGCTGTTGTGTCAATCCATCTAATTGAGGTCCTGTTTCTCCTGTCCCTCTCCATTTCCACAAATGATCTGTTCTCCAGGGACTGGTCTCTGAAATGTGCAAAATATGTTAAGATGAAATCTTTCCATCCTTGCCTCTAAGGACCATTCTAACCTTACTTCTTCAAAGACAGATGGATTTAGCAGTACTTTTAATATTTAGCAATACTTTTTAATTTTTTAAATCATTTTATTGGGGCTCATACAACTCTTATCACAATGCAGACTTGGAGCAATTGCATGCAAAACACATCGGTACTTTGGTTGCCATCCTCACTTTGAAAACATTTTCCTTTTAATTACGCCCTTGAAATTAACGCCTCATTTCCCTCTACCTCAGACCTCCATCCCTCAGCAATTCTTGACAATCATTATTTTTTTCTCTTGTACACTGTCCAATGTCTTCCTAGACATACTTCCCTTTTGCCTATCCCCCAAAGAGGAGGTTTTATGTAGATCCTTATAATTGGTTTCCCTGTCCTACTCCTCATTTCCTCCATCCTCCTGGAGTCTCTCTTCTCACCACTGGACCTAAAGGGATCATCTGACTCGGATTTCCCATATTTCTAGTTCCTCTCTGCACCAGTGTACATCCTCTGGTCTAACCAGATTTGTAAGATAGAATTGGGATCATGATAATGGGAGCGAGGAAACATTTAAGAATTAGAGGAAAGTTGCATATTTCATCATTGCTGCACTCTACCCTTACTGGCTGGTTTTCTCCCTGCAATCCTTATGTAAGGGGATGTTGTTTCACTTACAGCTTGATTTTGGGTCCCCTCTGCGTACTCACCCTCATTTATAATGATATAATTTTCATTTCTTTAATGCCTGATTATGTGGTGTTGAAGGGTCAACACCTCTTTGTTACACAGGCTGGTGTGCTTCTTCCATGTGGGCTTTGTTTCTCCTGAGCTAGATGGCTCTTGCTTTACCTTCAAGCTTTCAAGACCTCATAGGCTACATTTTTTTTATACCCTGGCACCATCAGTTTCCTTCAGCACATTTGCTTATGCACACCTTTGTCTTTAGTGATCGTATCAGGAAGGAGAGCATGCAATGATATGATTTTTGTTCTTTGATGCCTGATAACGAACTCCATTGGCATCTCGTGGTCACACAGCCTGGTGTGCTTCCTTCATGGAGAATTTTATGTGTCTGAGCGAGATGGCCACTTGTTTGCTTTCAAGCCTTTAGGACCCTAGACACTATATCTTTGATGGCTGGACATCATCAGTCTTCTTCACCACTTTTTTTATGCACATATTTGTCTTCCATGATTGTGTCATGAAGGTAAGAATCATGAAATGCCAATCCAATAGAAAAAACTGTTCTAGCATTGATGAAGTACTTGGCTGGAGGTTCAATGTCCATCTGCTGCCTTAATACTAACCCTATTTGTATGTGAACATAGGACTATTTCTCAATCATCACATATAAATATACTGATCTATGTTCATGCCTATAGTTAGACTTCTATAAATGTCCATTGCCTCCTAGTTATTACCTCTAATTACTTCTTACTTTGCTCCTGTCTAACTATCATACTGAGTCTTCATTTGGGTTTCAGTAAAGTCTCTCAGTTACGTTACTCTTGATCAGTTCTTGTAAGGACTCTCACACGTAACTTGTCATTGATTTTGGATCATTTGTCTCTTATCCCTGGGTTGGTCAACACCACCTCCTTTGTCCTCACCTCCCCATCTCCCATGTGCCTCTGGAACAATCAGTCCCATTGTTTTCTCCTCCAGATTGTACATCCAACCTATATTATCATGACAGACTTGAAGAGATAATAATATGTAAAAATACAAGACATCTGAAGAAAAAATGACAGAAGAAAACAAAATGCCAACATCAGCAACAAACAAAAAATGACATTGTTCACAAAAAATATATAGAAACCAAAAAATAAAAATAATAATGGCAAAATAAAACCTGTACTAGATCAAGGTCTGTTCGTTGAGCTCCAGGAGCATTCCCTGGGTAAGTCAGATGGGGTGGCACTTCCTGGCCACAAAGTGTATCCCTGGCACTCCCTTGGGAATTCCATTCTCTGTTCCTCCTACTGTTCTTCTGTTTGCCCTTAGTGATTTGCCTCACTGTGATGGGGTCAGACCAGGTGAACTCCCGACCCTGCTTCTCCAGTGTTGTCCCTGTAGGATCTTGGGTCATCGAGGGACACTATTTCATAGTGGGGCTGGCCATATGGACCTCTCTATGCAATGGCTGTTCTGAGTGGGGAAATCATCCTCAAGGCTTGGTGGGAGAGGATGCACTCCACTTTCTCTTCCTTCCCCTTCATTTGCTTGCCTGTGCTCTAGTCAGGCCTGTCCCTCTCACTAATCTCCAGCCTCAGTGCTGTCCTCCAAAGCAAACTTCCCCTGGGGATGGGCGGTTGTCCATGTAGTTAAGATTGGGACTGGGCCCTCAGATCCCTCCACTGGCTCCTGACTCCATGCTATCTTGCTGCATTCACACACTGGAGCACCAGGTTTCAGTTTGGTCCCTTTTTTCCTGTGGAGATTTAAACAATATGCTCCCCTGAGGTGAGTTAGTGCCCCATCCCTCCATTGCACATGGCCATCTCTCCCCAGCCTGTCAGTTGGCCATCATACATAGCCCTGGATGTGATCTAACTCCTGCCATACTATGCAGGCTTCATCCCAGGAATTTCTGTACACAGTAGCTTTTCCCTATGCCTCCTTTGCAATTTGTTTAAAGTTTACTTTAGTGGACTCATTTGTATTTGATCTTTTGCACTTGGCTTACTTCACTTAGTATAATTTCCTTCAGTCCTTCTTATGAAGTGATATGCTCCATGCGCTCATCACTGTTTTTCAGTGATGCATAGTATTCCATTGTATGTATGTACCACAGCTTTGTAATTGCACTGTGCTGCGGTGAACATTGGAGCACAGAATTCTGGTCATGGCTTGTTTCTTGACTGTTCTTGGTATATGCCAAGTAAGGGGATTGCTGTGTCCTATGATGGTTCAATTTCCATCTGTTTTAGATCTACTAAGTCAATTTCCATAGTGGCTGGGCATACCACAGGTCCACCAGCTGTGGGTGACCGTTCTTGTCTCCACAAAGCCACTCCCACACTTGTTGCTTTCAGATTTATTCAGCTATCTTTGATGGTGTTAGGTGATATCTCACTCTTGTTTTAATTTGTATTTCTGTTATGGCTAATGATCAGAAACATTTCCTCATTTTGGCCATTCAGATTTCTGCATGTGTAAAACTTCTGTTCAGGTCCTTTGTCCAAGTCCTCAGTGGGCAGTTAATTTTGTTTCTTTTTGGAAGTTAGTAGAATATTGTAGATTTTAGGGATAAGGCCATTGTCTGATGTGACATTGCTAAAATATTTTCCCAGTCAGTGCACTCTGTTATTACTTTCTTGGTGATTTTTTTGATGCACACAGACGTTTCACTTCAGTATTTCACACGTGTCAATTTGTGCCTCCTCTACGTGTGTGTCCTTAACTATTTCAGATAGTCTATGTATTTCCTAGGACAAAGTTCTCAGGTTGGCTACAATTCCCCGATTGTTACAAGTCCCTAATAGTTTGGACTTTTGTCTCGAAGTCCGTGACCCACTGTGAGTTTATTCTTGTTCTTGGAGTGAGGTAAGGGGCTTACCTCATTTTTCTGCAGGTAGATAACCACTTTTTTTTTCCAGCAGCACTTGTTGAAGAGGGCATCTGGTTCCCATTTCACATTTGGAGTCTTTTTCAAAAATCAGCTCTCTGTATCCTGGTGAGATTATTTTTGGGCTTTCAGTTCTTTTCCATTGGTCTGAGTATCTATCATTATAGCAATACCATGCGGTTTTGACCTGTGTAGCCATTTAATATATATTAAATTCAGGCAAAACAAGTCCTCCCACTGTATACTTCTTCTTGAGGAGTTCTCTGTTAATGCTTGGTTTCTTTCCTCTCCATAAGGAGTTGAAAGAAAGATGAGTATAACTGTATTGGAATTGCTTTAATCTTATATAGTGCCTTTGCTCGAACTGACTTCTTTACTATGTCGAGTCTTCTGATCCACAAGCATGGGATGTTCTTCCATTTGTTGAGGTCACTCGGTTTCTTGTAGTAGTCTTCTATAGTTTTCCTAATATAGATTTTCTTTCCTTTTAGTCAGATATATCTCTAGATATATCAATTTGTATGTGGCTATTGTGAAGGTTACCACCTTTTCAGTCTTCCCTTCTGTGGTCTTATCCGATGTGTATATCAGTCTGATAGACTTCTGTTTGTTGATCTTGCATTCTAACACTCTGCCATACTCCTCTATTGTTCTCAGTCATCCCCTTGTGGAGCTTTTGGAATTATTCATATATGAAATCAGATCATCTGCATATACAGTTTTACATCTTCTTTCCCCAAGTGAACACCTTTCTTGTATTTTCCTCACTTTATGCTGTTGGCTAAACCTCCAGCATGATACTAAATAAGCCTGGGGAAAGGGACAGCCATGTTTTGTGTCCTTTTTCAGTGGGATTTTTAGTCTTTCCTCCATTGAATACCACGTTGGCTGCTGTTTTTCCATATATAGCTTCTATTGTCATGAGGGAGTTTCCTTCCATTCCTGCTTTCTAGAGTCTTTTAAACCAACAACTGGTGTTGGTTATTGTCAAATGCTTTCTGCACATCTATCTATATTATCATGTGGCTCCCTCTCTTAGGGAGTTTTTGCAGTTTAATGTACATTGCAGTTTGATGGAAATTATTGATCAAGTGCAGGGAAGTGTATTAGAGGATGGGTTGGGATTTGGGCTATCTGTTCTTGTGTAGGGACACTTAGAACAGGACGTTGGTTTGAGGGGTAGCTGCCACTGGTGTGCAGATCCACCATTAGCTCAGAGAACAGAGAGGAGGGCAGCATTGAGCAGGGAGATGGGAGCATGCAGTAGGCAAGCTCCAAAAGCTTGGGTCCTTATGCCAGAACTGCAACAGGTGCTTTCAAGCTTGTGTCCACTGCCTGGCATGCCCTCAGTGTAGTGGTAATATGGAACCCTCTACGTGTGTGTGGTGTTTTGGGTAGAGAGTGTGGAAGGGAGGGAACTGACCTGTGCTGAGTAAAAAGGCAGGCAGGGCAAAAAAAAAAAAACTTGTATTGTGTGCCTAGCAGCCTTATGACATCTAGGCGAGGGCCTCCTGACTGAGGAAATGCCTGATTGGCTCTCGCATGAGATCCTCCAAGAGAGGACAAGAATCTCTGGGGCTGGGAATTGTGGGGTGTCCATCTCTGGGGTGTTCCCACAGTACCCAGGGCACCTTTGGGTGTGAGGGACTGGCTGGCAATTATGCACAGGGCACCAATGCCAAGGGGACCCCTTTGTCATTTGCCTGCCTCCCTTATGTCACAGGTGTCGTCAGAGCAGGAGACCGGAGTGCCACTAAAGAAAGCGCTTCTGGAGAGAGTGCTGGTGATAGGGTAGAAGTCAGCTTCTGCTTCAGAGAAGTCCTTTGAATTGTCAGACAGATTTGATACCCCTACTTGCCACCCAAAAAGAGATCTCCCCAAATCATCACCTTCCACAGAGCTACCTATCTGGCCACTGTCCTCTCTCAATTCCCCCCTGGTACTTTGGATATTCTTCTCCAGCACCACACATCAAGTACATCACTTCTCCTGCTGTCGTCCATAGTCAAGGTCCAACTCTCTCACGTATGTAGTCACTGACACATGTCATGGTCTATGTCTGCCATAGCTCAGTTTTCAAAGTAATATCCTCGTCTCCTGCTCTACAAACGCCTTGTGCAGAGTTTCCTACTACAGCAAATCTTCTGATCTCTTGCTGCGGCTTCCAAGGGAATTAATTGTGCATCCAAGCTAGGCACAAGTCACGGTACTTCCAACCTTTTCTCTGTTCATCATGACGCTTCCTATTAATCAGGCTGTGAGGGTTCGAGCTTCTCATATTGACTTCTATTCCACACTGCAGGCTGTAATTCTTGAACTTATGAGTATTTCACGTCCTCTTCATTTGCAGCAAGTAGGATTTTGCCATCTCTATATTCCATATTGCTGGTTATCAAAAACCTTACTCCAATCGTGATGCCCTATTCTTCTTTATATAATCCTATGTCTGTCATGATTTGCTTAGCATATATATGTATATATAAATTATGGTGAGAGGATATAATCTAAACTCACTTGGTGAATATAAATTTACTTCCCAATCTACCTTTTCAAACCACTTTTTCTGTCTTGTTTTGTTCTTTGTTGCCCATCCAGCCCATGTGCCCCACTTTCCCTACACAATAACATTACTGAAGGAGTGGGAATTCCTACTCACAAGGTGGTTTTATTTCTTACTTTACTGCATTTTCTTCAGTTTTTGTTCTTTTCTTTCATCATAATACATTTCTTTTTTTAAAAATGTCTCCTACTTCCTCTTATGCAGTCCTCTCCCATGTATTTCCACACTCCCGAGGCATTGAATAAATGTTCTCATAGGAAAACTCAGCAGCCCTGTAGTTCTAGAACACTCACTAAAATGATGGCTCCTCCCATCACCTTCCCTTGAGTGTGCAGAAATACCAACATTCTTACTGCCATATCAACAAAATCTTATCTCTTACAGTAGAATCACATCAATCTTGGGTCCCTCTTTTATGCTGGTATTGATCCATTATCATTTTCCACTTGATCTCTTCTTCTTTATGAATTATATTTCCATGATATGTGTCAATTCAGATTACCCATTGTGTTAGGGTGGGTTGACTAGACACACAATTTCAGGACATTCATACACTTATAAAAAGAGTTCTACCTAAAGATTTCATTGAAGATCAACAAAGCATTACATCTCAATCCAACTGGAATTCATGAGACTGATCCTGGCCCATATAAGTTCTTCTCAGATCCGTGCAATTACATGCCATGATGCAGAATGCATGAAGATCACAGGTGAATGCCTACAGAGTCATGTGTAACCTGGGTCAGTGGGAACATGGCAGGGCCCTGGTAACTCTCAGGTTGGTCAACAAGCAAGATGTTGTAAGAGTAGGGTTGGGGGATTGGGGTGAGGGTCCTCTTTTTCAGAGGGTCATGCCTCCAAAGAGCCATAATCAGGCTGTGACCGGATTGACTGGTCTGACTCAACTCATGCCATGATTGCCTAGTTGACACGGATATAAGTACAACTGTCATCAAGAAGAATTGGCACATAGGCTTTAACAATGGGCTCAAATATAGAGGATAGCACAGAAACATTATTGTTTTTTTCTGTTATACATAGGGTTGCAGTGAATCAGACCAACTCAGTGGCATCTAGCCATAGCAAAAAGAATTTTCTTTATGGAAGCAGATCATTGATTCTTTCTTCCATGCAGCCAGTACGAGTGCTTGAACCACTGGCCATTTTGTTGGTAGTCATGCATAACCCATTTAAATGACCTAGAGGATTTAAATAATAAGTCAAAATATTAAGCGTTGGAAAGATTGCAAAGAAGTTGGAAGCTATATAATGATTGTGGAAATAAAAATGCTGCAATAAATTTGGAAAGTAATTTGGCAGTTTTTCAAATTGTTAATAGCAAGTCACGTATTGTCACAGCAATGTATTGGACTTATACCTAAGTGATGTGGATAAATATATTCACAAATATATTGTAGAGAGATATTTGCTAAAGTTTTTCAAAGTGCAATCAAGAGATAATGAATAAATAAAATATTTTATTTTGATAGCATATGATCTCATTGTCTAAATAAATGACATACCGGTATATGCTATAATCTCCATGACCTTGAAAACATCAAGCTAAGTAAAAGGAGACAGTCACAAAAGTCCAAAGTCATGACATGTTAGTAGTACGCAAGCTCATATGAAGCAAACCTACATAGACAAAAAGCAGACAGGTGTTGGCTATGGCTGGGGAGAAGGACGATTGGAAATTGACCATTTAAAAGTATATCAGTAAAATTTAAAAGTTCTAGAGCCAAATATTGGTAATGGCTATTCAATAATAAAGATGCTATTTCATTGTAATCTTTGAAATGTGTGCAGTGCTAATTTAAACTTTGTGTGTTTAACCATAGTAAGAAAAGCTTCTAACAAGTCTCAAAATAATCCGATATGTTTAATAAGTATTACAGTGAGATATAGATGATGGTAATGAAAACGAGGTTAAGAGTTCTAGTACCTGTAGAAGAAATATTCTCTAATCCTGGCAGTTCCTACAGTTAAATGGATAAAAGAACATCAATGAAATAGCAAAAAGTCCCACAAAAGTCTGGTTATTAATATTCACTACAAGTGAAGAATGCTATGTGATTAGTATAATGTTCAAATGGATACTTTTTTGATAGGAATGCTTTACTTGGTAGCCTGGTGATGAAAATGAATTTTCCCATAGCAATATAGCTATGCAACTAAGAATAACAATATAGCTATTCTTAAACACAGACCCATTTTACACATAATTTTTGCATGACATTTTACTGAACAAAACTGTGGAAAAGCCTTTTATATCCCGATGCTAAATATGCTTTCCCATGATCTTCTAACATTAAAGTCATGATTCACACACTTAAGTCTATCAGGATCTCAAAAAAATACTTATTAAAACTGCTCACCCCATAAATAAACCATTGAAACTGTGATGGGTCCACTGCTAATTGCAAAGTCTGTAGTTCAAACCAACTAGTTGTTCCATAGAAGAATGGGCAAGGCCATCTCTTTCAGTAAATTTTTGCAGCTCCAAATCCTGTATAGTTTTGTCTCCTATAATGCAGAATTCACTCAATGGCTGTGGACTTTTCTTTTTCTTTGACATAATAGAGGTCTTCCAAAGATTTTAAAGTAGTCGTAGGCAGAAGTCCAGGAATCTCCCACATGAACAAGTTCTGTGGAGCTCAGTGAAGGAAGTTCAACACTAGTCAATACCTGGTGTGATTATCCAGGGCTAGTCCTAAAAATAACCTCTTCTTGGACTAGGTCATGTACACTCTTTACAAAACAAAAACAAAGAAACAAAATGAATCCTTTTTTTAAGTGAGAATTGGGTGAATGTTTGTAAATAATGTTCAAATAACATTCAAAAGTTCTTGCACGTCTTGCTCCAGTCCTCAGCTTAAATTCTCTTATCTGAAACCCTCCCCACATTGGCTAAAATCTGGAAAGAGATTATTCAGTAAAGGTAACATTTGCATTTTATCACATCAGTAGTATTCAGGGGTTCCAAAAATTATCATGTGGAGATGGAATAGGGGAAGAAACCAAATAACCAACTACAAGAGGCATGTCTCCTGATCACAATGTCAGCAGGTTTATTAGCAATAAGCCTATGCAAGACAGTAAACTTTCTTTCTGTGAATCTCATAGTTGTACTACATTTACATATGCAATAGCAGTCTAGAGACCAAGATGAAAACTACACCAAAGATGAAGCTGCTATGTTCAAGTTTACAGTCAGTGTATTCTAAAGCGATCCAATAAAATAACAGCTGTCTGCTATTTGAGCATATGAGTGTCTGAGATGCTTTTAAGAATTAGCACCGAAAGAATCATCACTGAAGATGTTGAAATACCCTAAAACCACCTAAAATCACAAAGAAAATGTAACTATGCCAATTTATAGCTAATGAAGCAGTGTGGTTGATGCAGATCTTGACACTAAGGGAAGGCTTACCTGTGATCATTCAAAATCATTAGTGAGTTGGCAAGGATGAGAGTTTCTACATAGAAGGTGTCTTACCAAAGAGTTTTCTCAAGCTTACCTTTAAGTCTTTGTTTCTCAGGCTGTAGATAAAAGGATTCATCATTTGAGGAACCACCATGTACATCACCGAGGCTATGGTTAAATTTCTGGCAGACTGTGTAAACACAGAGCTAATGTACACACCAAAACCTGTCCCATAGTATAAAGAGACAACTGAGAGGTGAGAACCACAGGTGGAGAAAGCTTTATACTTTCCAGCACTGGATGGTATCTTCAAGACCGAGAACACAATCTGAGTGTAAGAGAAGATAATCCCAGACACAGTAACACCACCCAGAAGAAAAGCCGAAACATATATTAGGATGTTATTAATGAGGGTACTGGAACAGGAGAGCCTGAGCACCTGGGGAAGTTCACAGAAGAACTGAGGAATTTCCTGATTTGTGCAAAAGGACAGGTGAAAAACCATCATAGTATGGAGCAAGGCAACCATCATGGTAATGAGCAAGGAAAGGAGGATCACCATGCCACAGAAGCAGGCATTCATGATGACTGTGTACCTCAGTGGGTAACAAATGGCCACATAGCGATCATAGGCCATTGCTCCTAGAACAAAATTTTCAAAATAGCCAAAAACTAGAACAAAAAATATCTGGTGGAGGCAACCTGTAAATGTAATGCTCTTATTGTGTGTCTGGATGTTCATCAGCATCTTTGGAATGGTAGCTGTGCTTGAACAGACGTCATTCAAGGAGAGATTGGAAAGAAAAAAGTACATGGGGGTATGTAGATGAGAGTCAGAGGTGATCGCCAGGACAATGAGCAGATTCCCAAGGACAGTTACCAGGTACATGATCAGGAACAGACTAAATACTAGGAGCTGCAGTTCTGGATCCTCTGTTAGTCCCAGTAGAAAGAATTCGGAAACATCTGTTTGGTTTTTGATTTCTACAGTGTTGATGAATCTGATGGGAAGATATGGTGACAAGACAAATAATTGTTTGGTATACAGAACTCTCAGAACAGCAACAGAATCACCAGAGACAGACATTGTCTTGAGGAGGAAAATTATTATGGAAGAGAACTCCCCAAAACAAGAACAACCTACTTTCTATGTGCACATTATTCGATTATTTTTGGGGCATTTGATTATTTGATAATTTTTGAATGGGTAAAAGAACTTAAACTTATAGTGCAAGTGTCAACATTCATTTTAGACAGTGCTGCTGACTTACAAATATTATTGGTAAATAATCTGTCCTTGAATATATACTTCCAATATTTATAAATTTAAAAAATAGAAAAACACTTGGGAATCTACAGGAGTCCATTTGAGATTCCACTTCATTCCATCATCCCCCAGTGGTCATTAACCTGCATCGTAGGTAATACGAAGATATATTCAAATCCATGTAGATAAGGTGAACTTGAAAAGCAGCCCTCTTCTAACACCACTACAGAATACTAGGAAATATCGAGATTTTTGCAACATGCATCATGTTTGACAGGGTTTAGGTCATTGCTCAACAGAAAACCATCTCTCTCTCTTTAAGGTAAAGCAAGAGAACAAAATACATCATTTGATGTTTATGTGACAGGATAATAACAAGCAAAAAAATGTTCCCAAGGTAGACATGGCTCCACTGTTAACCTGCATGCACTCTGTTCACATTCCTCATTCTCTTGGATGTAACTAGCAAAACATCTGCCCTTCTTTTTCCTAGGTGACTGTAGGTTACCTGGCTGGCATCTCCATGGAATGATGCTTGGCATCTGCTTTTTATGTAGTCAGTGAAAGGTCTGTACTCAAGAAAGACAGGGAGTCTATGTAAAACACTAGGCTCTGTGGCAAAGAAAAAGATCATTTCTGGGATGTATCGTTTTACTAGAGACATGCTCTTTAAGTGCTACATCACAGGGAGGCTATTTGCAGTCTTTGCGTCCCTGGAGGATCAATATATCCACAGCTCCTCATTAACTCAGCACAGCTTTGTTACTCTTATCCCAAAGCAGTCAATTTTGTTGCTTTCCTGGTCCTAGTAGACCAACTAAAAGGAACCCTGGTGGTGGAGGGTGTAACGTGTGACTGCTAACCACAAGATAAGCAGTTCGAAACCACCAGCTGCTCCACAGGAGAAAGTCAGAACTTTCTCATCCTATAGGGAGTTTCAGTCCTGGAGTTTTACAGGAGCAGCCCTGTAGGTCACTGTGAGTTGGCATTGACTGTATGGAAGTGAGTTGAGTAGACCAACTCCATGCCCCTTGCCATCTTGCACCTACTTCTGCCCAGCTCTAGATCATTTATGGATCTAACATCATATCCAGGTAGACTAGAGGAACAAATTTCAAAGACATGCATATGGATATAAGGAATGGGTTTACATTCAAGAGCAACGGACATTAACAAAACATCCCAGCCCAGTCCAGCTCAAAGTCACAAGTTCAATATTAAACCATATGCCTGAAATCAGTCCATAAAGTCTCCTGACTCACAAAGTTACAGGTCAGTGGGTGCAGAGTCCCGGCACCGACAGGGGTCTCCCCATGGCTCCTCGCTTCCAGGCCTCAGGGTCCATCAACAGTATCCCGTGGTGGCAGAAGCAACTCATGGCTGGCAGAGGTCTCCATGTGGCTGCCCCAGCCTCAGAGGTCCAGCTCCATCAGGGCAAAGTCATGTGGTCTCTCCACCAGCTACTCCAGCCTCCCAGATGCCGCCATTCTGTGTTGCCTGTGGTTAATCATCTCTGAGACTAACTCCCAACAACTGGGGAAGATAGCTTCTCATCTTCATGAGGGAAATATCAAAAAATTTCCCTGGAGTCTCAGGTGAAAGCCATGCCCACATAGAGGCCTCAGCAGCTACTCAATGGCTTTCTCCAGATGAACAGGCCAGACTACATCCCTACATTTCAATCATAAAATTAACATAAGCACATGACTGCCACACATCCTTTGGGTTGATTTCAGTCTTTTCTTTCAGGTATAACTATATATATGTGTGTGTGTGAGTGTATGCATATATATATATATTTACATGTATATATGTGTTTACACACACATCTAATCAATAGTTGTGGGAAAACCAAGTTCAACATTAGGTATGGGAACATAGTTTCTTTGTTTGAATATCATAAAATACATTTACATTCATGTCACCATCAAAATATAAATCCAGCAATGCTTCTTCTAAAGCTTATTGACCCATGAGTTTGTATCAATATTCTGTATAAAGCACATTTAATCCATTCCATGATACATGTTAACTGGAGTTACACAGATCTGCTTTCTCTCTTTCTCTTTTGGGTTGTAGAACTTCAAAGCCACCACTTTCCAAGCTCACATTAATTTAATGTCCTCCAGAGACTCTCATTTGGAATTGTGATATGTAATTTCTCTTTATTTCTAACCTTTCTGTTTTGAATTCCGTTGAGCTACATGTCTTAAAATCAACAATTCATACATACTTTGTTTAGCTCATCCATTGCAATGCCCTCATTGTCCCGTCACTAATTCTGCTTTCTCCCCATCTTTCCCGTTTCCATTTCCAAACCTCTAACTTTGTTGTTGAGTAGATGCTGCCCTTTTGACTTCCACTGATTGGCCATTCTACCACAGGGCTGGGTTCCATTCCAAATAGGGTGGGTGACTATGGACTAGAGTATCGGGGTCCCACCTGCCTCCATCTTTCATGACTTTTCATTTTTTAACATTTTTCTTCCACTCAGTTCAGGACCTTCTGATGGGATCTGTTCAAGGTTTTATTACTTTTTGCAGCCGTTTCTATATGTTACAAAGACTTTGGTAATCTTTAGTTCTTTGATCTTTTGAGATGAACTTGAGACAAGTTAGCATTGAAATGTCATCGAACACCAGCAATTATAGATGAAACTTAAGATAGAGCTGGACTCAATATATGTGGGAAAATTTTCCACGTTCCCCAACAGAATTAAAACAAAAGACAGTGAATTTGAAGAACATCGCAAGAATAGTTAGGCCATGGGCTGAGCCCCAGTGGCGTAGTGGTTGTGAGCGGGACTGCGGCCCACTGGGACTGAGGTTCAATTCCAGCAGTGGGGCTGTGCCTCCTACTCCCACCACCGGAGAACACTGATGCCCCCCCCCAAAAAAAACAAAAAAGAATTGTTTGGCCACATTGAATGCTAATGACAGAAGATCTGATAAGCAGTGGGAGGATTATAAGACCCTCTGGTTTTAAGTGCCAAAATTCAATTTCTACATCATGTATTCTCACAGATAGAGTTAATTTGATATTTGCTTATTCCATCTTGGGAAGTCTGTGTATGTTGTTGAGAAAAGGTGCTAGCTATGAATAAGACATTGATTTTGCAAAAAAAAAATTATCATGAGGTCTTCAATTTATTTTCTATCATCAATTCCATGCTTTCTAACTACTGTTCATTTTTGTTTCCAACTTCTACATTCCAATCACCAATAACTTTCATTTCATCTTGATTGCATGTTTGATGAATTCTGACTTAAGTCATTGGCAGATTGTCAATTTCTTCATCACTAGTCTTTCTGGTTTGTGTTAAAGTGATTCATGTTTTTGATTCCTGACTTTGCATAGAACTCAGTGATTAGTGTTCATTATTTCTCACCTTGCAGAATTTTGTATATTTTAGTATTTATCTTTATTGTCTGTGATTTTATGCATTTCTCATCATCTCCTCATTATCCTAACTGATATTTTGCTGCTTAAGTCATTTTTATACTTCCTGATAGCTGAATGAATTAATGTCTACCGCAAAGTTGCTCATTAACACTCACCATTTTCAACCAGGGGAACCATCAAAAATGGTTCATTCTGCATGTAGATCTTCTTTTTAAAATTTTTATAATAGTGGTCTTATATATATATTTGTTCATTTGTTAAGAAAACATGTTCTTCTTTATTTGATGGGTTATGGCCCTCTCTCAGAAAGCAGTTGCATAGGTGGTTGGATTTACATCTAAGTTCTCAATTTTGTTTCTTTGTTCTGTCCTTATGCCCGTATCTATTTTATATATTTTACTTCTGTGCCTAGTAGTATTATTTGAAATAGATATTATATGACTTATCTTTTTATGACACTTCTTCAGAAGTACTTTGTTTTTCTGAGATTGCTTTGGTTTTCATGTTGTTTCTAGGAATCCTTTGTACCAACAAAACAATTTGTGATCTTGCACCATCCTTACAGTATACCTTGCCCGTTCCCATGGTTGCAGCTGTGGGGTCAAACCATCTCATTGCATGTTGATAGAATGTGTATGAATATGACATTTTAGCTCTAGATAATTTTCATATATTTATATTTCCAAATGTTAAAGTTTTAACCCTGAATTAAAACTTTTTGTTGATGAAACACACTCAAATGAAAAGAAATAGCTGAAAGCAAGTAGTAATAATCAGAACATGAACTATTTAAGGTATGAATCTAAGAGAATGGAAATCATTAAAAATGAAGTATAATGAGTGAAGCTTGGTATTCTAGGCAAAAATGATATGAAATGCACTAGCATTAACCATTTTGAGTCAGACAATCACACGCTTTACTACAGCAGATGTGTTAGGCTCTTTTTGTTTCACATATATACATGTGTGTATGTATATATATATATATATTTATATTTATATAATATATCAAGGGAGTGGTTTGCATTATTATGTTAATAGGAAAGTTCAGATCTATTAAAATCCATGGACCCAACTTTAAGTCAAAAACATTTTAAACAACCAGGGCTGATTAATCAGGCAAGAGGTCGAAAAATCAGGCTAATGAATCAGGAAAGACCATGGTCTGTGGATGAGTCCAACACTGAAAGGCTGTTTGTTATGCTTTATGGGTCCACGTGACAGAAGGCAATATGGTGAGTTTCTGAGTAGGACCTGGCAGAATAATACTCAATAATGTTGGTGGCCCAGTTGGTCTTTGTGAAAGGAACTCCATGTTGCTAAGCCGAGCCCTAACTTTGATCTCTAGCACCATAGCAACGTTTTCTTTCTTGATCCCATTGGGTGTTGACAAGAGTGCCAAAGGAAGCTAGGATGACTGTTTTCCATATGTCACACTTTCCACTTGAGTTTTAAAATCCTCCTCTTCTGGGGGATTTTCACAAGAGACAGATATTTTGAATATTTGGCTCCACTCATCCTGGTCTAAAATCATTTTTTTGTTTTTTTGGGGGAGGAGCATTACTACCCTCTAGCGGTCGTGGGAGCTACCGAGCACTACTCCTAAGAGCTGCCACTGGATTTGAGCCGCCAAGCCCGCAGGCCACCGTCCCACACTGAACCACTTATGCCACCGGGACTCAGCCCCCATACATTTTTAAAATACCTCTTTGTCACCAATTTTTCAATCATGTTGCTTCCAAGTTCTTCATGATCCAGCCAAACCATTGTCCACAACCCATTCCTCAATAGAAAAATACTTAAATTTGCATCATGACAGAGTGGAGTTCTGGGAGCTCTATTCTAATATTGCTCAGTATTTCTCTTCAACACTATGCTGAGGAAGTCCCTGAAAGGGAATGCCTTAGTTCTCCATTTTCTATTTGTGCCTACTTATCATCCTGCATGATCTGCAAACCAAGAATGAGTTTCTTCTTTCTTAATCAACTGATCATAATAAGCTTTTGGGAGACGATGGGTGCATATTGAGAGGGGATGGCAATATGGCAGCACTGAAAAACATGTATCATGTTTCTGATGCAATAAATGTATGCCATTAAGCCTTACTCAAGCTTAATGTCATTCATATATATACATATAAAACTTATTTTTAATTAAAGAGCTCTTCTGTATTAATCCAGCTTTATGACTCTCTTGGTGAGACAGTTAATGATGGACAGCTAAAATTGTGTAGGGATTTTATGGCCAGTTTTCAAGCATTCAGTTTCATCTAAGTCAAAAAATAATTAAAAAGTAATTTCTAAAGAAGATAGTGAATTTATAGGTGTACTATGACCCACCAAGAGTTTTAAGCCAAAGACTCAAATAGTTTCTCTATTTGAGAGATCATAAAGTTCAAGTGTGAGAATACCATAGCAACATGAACTGGTAGCAGAGTCTTCTCTTATTCTGGGCCCCTTCAAAAATAGCTTTTCAAGTCATTTGCTAAACAGTTCAAAGTAGGAGACCCAAATAAAAGACAGGTTTCCTCCCAAATCCAAAAAAACCATCAGACTAGTGGATCCTTTTTAATTATAGAGATGCCATGAAAAATATAATCTTCACATGAAGGAAATATCTTTTAAAAAAAGAAAGAAATATTGTCTTGTTTACACAAATGATCTATAGACATTTCATTGAGGTGGAAATTTTGTCAATTAATTTCCCTGGAAGATGTTGTGGGAATTCTAAACACATGGTTGCTGGTTGGAATAAACCAGCTCAATCTTAGTTTCTAAAGATGACAGCATTGCAGACAGACCTTATGACATAATTCTATCCTATCCTATAGAATAGATGTGGGTTAGAATGTACTAGATGGCAATAGGTTTAGTTTGGGTTTATGGTGAAAATGTCATACCAATAAGCTTAAGTTTACTTAGATTTCTTTTTTACACAAGCCAAACATTCATGCTCCAATGAACCAATCAAATCAGTTATAAGAACTTTTCCTACCCTCTAGCACTGAAACATGAAATTAAGAGAATGTGTTTTCTGGGTCTACATTAAAATAAACCTTTATGATCCTATAGCCATAATAGCAATTTCCACATGTTCCCTAGGTTTGTTATTACTTGGTATTAAAATCAAATGGCTCCTTTGGAATGTAGTTAACCTCTTCCTGAGTCATCCTTTGTATGTCAACTTTTGAGTCCTGTAAGTGTAGTTATAGGTTTAGAATAAAAGATTAATGATAGAGGTGGTTCTGAAGAATACTCAGATATGGTTTTAAGGCATCTACAACAGGTGATGTGCTGGACAATTCCGTAGGCACTCCTCTAGGCATATCTCAAAGACTTATCAGCTATACCTAAGTAATTTTCAAAAGATGATGTTAAAGGCGGTGGTTCTGGTGGTAGGAATAATGCACAATCGCATTAATGGGTTCATAATAAAGTTCTGAAAATAATTTGTGAGCCTATGGGATATTGCAACATCCCAATCAAAAAGGACAACACGATTTAAGAATAGACAAAGGACATGCATAGACAGACATTCACTAAAAAAGACATTCAGGCAATCAACCAACAAACAAATGTCCATAATGACTAGCCATTCAAGATATCCAAATCAGACAATGATGAGATTTCACATTATGCTAGCATTGTGAGCAAGACTGAATGATACAGAAAACAACACATACTGGAGGGATTGGATCACTCCTACGTTGCTGAAAGGACTGACAGACAGTAAAACTACTGTGGAAAGGGGTAGGAAACTTCCTTTAGCAATTGGGAAAGTGAATTCCATAAGACCCAGAAATAGTAGCATTACTTGGAAACAGAATAAACAAGCAAAAAAGTGAGAAAAACCAGCACACTCATGTCTACTGCAACACTCTTCACAAGATGGAAAGAACCTATATTGCTACTGATTTTTGAGTGGATAAAGAGCCTTTGAGAAAAATGGAATTGTGCTCATACAGAAATTGTACACAGATCAAGGGAAGAGCACTTGTTTTGAAAGCTGGAAAAGTATACAACAGAGCTGACTCCTCTCACCACATTTGTTTAACATCAGAAAATACTCAGAGAAGCTGAATTATATAAAGAAGAATTCAGCATCAGAACGGGAAGAAGGCACGCTAGCCACCTGCCCTAGGCAGATGAAACAACTTTGCTTCCTGAGGAGGACCTGAAGCACTTGCTGACGAAGACCAAGGATGGCAGCCTTCAGTGTGGATTACAACTCGATGCAAAGGTGACCACAATCCTCCCAACAGAACAAATAGGTCACATGATGATAAAGGAAGAAAGGTTGGGATCTGTCAGGAATTTTGTCTTGCTTGGATCTATAACCAAGGCCCGTGGAAAGAGTCATCAAGAGATAAAAAGATGAGTTATATGGAAAAATCTCCTACACAATACTTCTCTAAAGTATTGAGAATTAAGCATGTTATTTTAAGGACTGAGGTGTGCCTGATATGCACCTGAAAGCTGGACACTGAATAAGGGAAATCAAAGAAGAAAGGATGCATTTGAATTTTAGTGCCAGCGAAGAATGATTAAGGTGCAATGGACTGCCCAAAGGACAACTGGATCCGTCTTGGTAGAAGTATGCGCAGAGTGCTCTTTAGAGACAAGGACAGCAAGACTTCGCTGTGCGTACTTTGAGAATGCTGTCAAGAGACACCAGTCGCTGAAGAAGGACTTGATGCTTGGTGACGTGGAGCAGTCGAGTAAAGGAAGAAGACCCTGAAGAAGATAACACAAAGGGCTCAGTCATAAGTGCAATTGTGAGGATGGTGCAAGGCAAGGTCATGCTTCAGTCTCCTGAGCAGAAGGTCACTGTGGGTCGGAGCCCACTCAATAATACCTAACAATAAGGACATGCCTCAAACAGAAAACAAACAGAACTTAAATGATTAAGATGAAAGATGAAACATTAAAGCATACCTTGACAAGGATGCACTGAGAAGACATTCATAAATGAAGTTAGTCAACCACAAAAGGACAAATATTGTAGGAGATCACAGAAAGAAGCAAATCCAGATAAATATTGCATATACAAAGAAAAAAAAACTTTGATTACCTATAGGGGTGGGAGAGGAAAGAAATGAAGGGGAAGCAAATAGGAAAGGGAGGAGCCAGGTGTTAACTTGTATGAACGGGAAGATGATGTCCTTAGACAGAGGCAAAAGAAAAATAAAAAGGGGTGGTGGTGGTGGTGAGCTCTTAGAAGGATTGATAAGCTGTTTAAGTTGTTGAATACAAAAATAATCTAAAAATATCTGAAATTAAAACCGCCATCCAATTCGAATAGATTTTTAAATAACCAGTTCAATACTGAAATAACTTGACTATGCAAAAATTTGTGACCACTACAGATGGTCTATCTTATGTGACAATATTGAGTGGATTAAATTAATCACAAACAGGACAAATACTGTGCAAGCCCACTATTGTAACAAGTCAAGGGAATGTTTTCACAAAGAAAAATATCATTGTTGTATGGCTACCAAAGAAGTTTGGGTAGTACAGTGGGACATAATTTCACCTGCTAGTTATAAGGGAAGCCTTTTGAACCCATAAAAATCTCTGATGGAGAAAGACAAATGTGTTCTGCACCTGTACAGATTTGTGGCATTGAGAACTTTAGAAAGGAAAGGAGAGTAAGTTACTTTATAATAGGTACATGCATGTTAGGTTACGGGAAAGGGAATATACAACAAAGAGAGGTTGAAAATACAATGAAATACTGGTCCACTATAAAAATAAATTAGGGCTGAACCCCGGTGGCGTAGTGGTTGTGCACAGGACTGCGGCCCACTGGGATGGAGGTTCAATTCTGGCAGCAGCTCCACCGGAGCATAGACTGGAACTCCTACTCCCACCACCAGAGGGCAGTGATGTGCAAAAAACAAAAACAAAATAAATTAAATACTGAGAGATCTTATAACACAGATGAACCTTGAGACCTTGCTAAGTAAAAGAAACCAGCCACAAAGGTACACATGTTATAAAATTTTATTTAAAAAGCATATCAGATTGAACAAATCTATAGAGACAGAGAGAAGGTAAAGGGCTGTCAGAGCTCTGGGGAGAAAAGATTAGTCTGTAATTGGCAAGCAGTTATGGGGCCTTTCCTTTATACACCACTGAGAATGTACATAATGTTGGTTAATTGTCATATTTAAAGGATAATTTTTGTTATGTGTAAATTACCACATTAAAAAGAAAAAGAGAAAAACCGATTAAACCTTTAGCTAGTTAAAAGCCTGATTTATTTAAAAATAAATTTATTTAATAATAATAAATTTAATCAATTATTTAATTAATAAATTAGTGAGGTGTATATGAGAGTGATTTAAAAACACTGTAACAGTCCACAAAAAGTGCCAGAACTAGTGAAATAAATTATGCTAAATCCTGACAGTTTCACAATGTTCAAGAAATAAAAGACCATTAAAGAAATTCTGAAAGGAAATTTTTTAAATTGTCACTGAAAATGAGGAGTATGACATAATTTAGAGATTTATTAGGTGGATATTTTAGTAATGATAATATTTCATTACATAAGCTGATGATAAATATATATCTACATATTGTCATCATATCATTCTTAAAGAAATACAGACACATTTTACATATGAATGAGTCTATAATACTTTAAGGATTAAAACTGACTAATGGATTTTCATATTCCAGTCTAAATATGCTTTCCTAAAAACTTCTAGTATAAGACATGAGTACATTAAAATTTTAAAATTTTCAAAATTATAATTTGTAGATGTTTCCCTACTGAAATTATCAGGAAGACATTGGACTGCTAAGGACAAGTTCAATCCCAGAAGCCCTTCCCTGAGAGAAGAATGAAGCTATCTGTTCCATAAGGGTTTGCTGCAGCAAAATCCTATACAGGATTTTGATGAATTGGAATTGATTCCATGGAACTGTTTTTGTTGTTTAATCGTTGCCCCTTATAGTTTTTAAAATAAAAATCTTGGGGAACATTCAGGTAAATGCCATCTGAACAAGTCTGTGGACATCAGAGGAAGAAGTGACTATAGAAGATACTTTAAGTGCCTCTCCAAGACACGCATCCTCCCTTAATGCTACAACCCAGCGCTTTGTCAGGAATTATTTTATTGTAAAATGGCAAATGTTCATTCAGAAAATTAGTATCTCATTCAAAAATCCATACACCTTGTTTCATTTAATTGATTGCCATCCCCAGATTATTGTGTCACAAAACACAAACAAACATTCTCACAAGTGGTCCCAGAGCAAACATCCAGATTAACAGGGCCATACATTAAATTGTTAAGGATTTCATCTGGTTTGGCTGCCCAAATTCAAAAGATATATTGCATTGGGTACATCTGCATCACATGACTTCTTTACAGAGTTGGAAAGCAAGGAGAGTACTTTGAGGGTGAAAGTGGGCATGAAACAAGTTTTGGCATTGTCACACACCTCAAGTGCACGTGAAAATTGGATAGTGAATAAGGAAGAAGAAGTTATCCATTTGGATTGTGATGCTGATGAGGAATATTGCAAATACCACTCCTGGGCAAAAGAACAAACAAACCTGTCTTGGATAAAGTACAGTAAATAGGCTCCCTAGAAACTAGCTGGAGAGACTTCATCTCACTTACATTGGACAGAAGAGAAAATCCCTGGAAAAGGACATCGTCATTGGTAGACGTTCATCAAAAAAGAGGAAGAGCCTTGACAAGATGAATCGGCTGCCTTAAATGTAAAAACAATTGTGAGGCTAACAGGTGTTTTGTACTGTTTTTCAGAGAGACAGTCTCAGTTGTAACCAACATGATTTCACAAAAAAACAACAGATATAAATCTCCTATATAATGATCTCCTAGGCAAAGAACATTTATTCAATTGGTCATATAAGATGTCAGCAATATTCACAAGTTCTAAACATTAGTATGTGGGAATAGAATTCTGGAATCAATTCTCTAACAACAACAGGAAACATGCTTGAAATGCTTAATAGCTCAAGGAAGGACAGTAAGTTGGATCACTGTGAATATCATGTGTGGAATAATATCTTCATGTCCAATAACCATTTATAGACCATTAGCTAAGCTAGTCCTAGAATGAAGTGACCATTTTACAGATTGCACTTCTTTTCTGGTATGTTCTCTTTTTCTAATGTATGACAATAAAAAATGGCTCTTGTTATTTTTTCAGCATATTTCTATCTAAGATTCTCTTAAGTATTAGCACCAAAAGATTCTTTACAGACAGTTTCAAATAGCCAAATATTGGAATATCCCACCATGACCTAAAACTGCTGAGAAAATACAATTATGCCAACATATAAATAATAAAACTTAATGTGTTTGACACTAATGTTGACAGATAAGGACAGTTAAACAGTGTAAAGTCTCACTAATTAGTGAATTAGGTAAAGAAAAGACAGTCACTACAAGAAAAGTATCCTATCAAAAAGCTTTCTCAAGCTTACCTTTATGTCTCTGTTCCTCAGGCTATAAATGAAAGGATTCATCATTTGAGGGACAATGATATACATCACCGAGGCTACTGCTGTCCTTATGGAAGACTGTGTAAAGACAGAACTGATGTACACACCAACACTTGTCCCATAGAATAAAGACACTACTGACAGGTGGGACCCACAAGTGGAGAAAGCTTTATACTTGCCATCAGCTGATGGCATGCTCAAAACAGAAGAGACAATCTTCGTGTAAGAGAATATGATTCCACACAGTGGAACACCAAAAAAGATGCAAGCAGAAAAATATATCAAGATGTTATTAATGAGGGTACTGGAACAGGCGATATTGAGGACTTGAGCAAGTTCACAGAAGAACTGAGGGATTTCCAGGTCTGTGCAGAAGGACAGATGCAAAACCATCAGACTGTGCAGCAGGGCCACCATCACACTTAATACCCAAGAAAGCAGAATCAGCAGGCCACAGAAGCAGGGATTCATGATGACTGCGTATCTCAGTGGGTAACAAATGGCTACATAGCGGTCATAGGCCATTGCTCCTAGAAGAAAATTTTCAAAAGAACAAAAGACCAGGACAAAGAAAATCTGACAAAGGCAACCAGTATAAGTAATGCTCTCATTGTGTGTCTGGATGTTCACCAACATCTTTGGGATGGTAGTTGTGCTTAAGTAGATGTCATTGAAGGACAGATTGGAGAGAAAGAAGTACATAGGGGTTTGCAGGTGCGAGTCAGAGCTGACAGCCAAGACAATGAGCAGGTTTCCAAGGACAGTCACCAGGTACATGATCAAGAAGAGCCTAAAGATGAGATGCTGCTGTTCTGGATCCTCTGTGAGTCCCAGCAGAAGGAATTTTGACACACCTGTTTGGTTTCTAGTTTCTATATAGTTGGTGTATCTGCTTAAACAATCAGGTGGAAAAACAATTAAATGCCTGGTTCCTGGAATTTAGCAGCCACTACATACAAAGTTTTTGATTTGATTTTTTGGTTTTGATTATTTTCAAAACCAAGCAAGCAAATCAATACCAACAAGTTGATTACAACTTATTGAAACACTATCGGACAGTCTAGCACTGCTCCCTGTGGATTTCCCTGGTGGTGGATCTTCAGGGGAGTAAAAAGCCTCATTTTATTCCCACAGAGCTGTTGTGGTCTCAAACTTCTGACCTTGTGGTCAGCAGCCCAACATATGAACAATAACAAAAAGTGTACATTTAATTTGCATATCATTTGATTCTTTTTATAAAGGAAGTCAATTCTGAAGCTTCAAATTCAGTGTCAACATTTACCGATTCTGCAAAGGAATGGGATTTTGTAAACCTCTGCCATTATTACACTCTGAGGCTTATTTTTATTGTAAATATTTAGTAATTCTTGAAATAACCAGAGTTGGAAGGCAGTCTGATGATTCAATCTGAGGCTACATAATCCCTACATAATTCTATAGGGATCAAAGTCACTTGATAAAAATAACACAAAGGTATACTAAGAACCAGAGAAAAGATAATTCAGGCAAATACTTATCTATCAACACTACCACAACAAGCAACTAAATGTCAACTAGAATTTGTAAACACTAATCATGTTTGAGGAGTCTAAGCTTGATGAGAAACAAGTAAAACAATGTTTGTGTTTTTTGACATTGTTCAAGAGACTAGCAGAATGAATGAATTTCATGTTCATGTGAAAATACAAGTTACATGCTAAAAAGATGAGAGAGAAATAAGCCACTCTTGGGAATCTAGGTCCCAGTCTTTGCCAGAATATGCTCTCTTAGCCTACATCATTCTCTTGGATCTATATCTTACCTGTCCTTCTTTCCAAACAATTACTAGGGAAGTTCAGATTACCTGGCTGGCATCCCTAAGGAATGATGTCTGGTTTTGCTCTGAATGTAGAGAAGAAAAGTGTGTCCTCAGCAAAGACACAGGTTCTATGAGCAATAATACACCCACGGTCAAGGAGTATTTGGATCCAAGAGAGTCATGGATTCTGCTTCCTTACTGGGAAATAACTCTTTAAATGAGATGCTCTAGGAAGATTGTTTGCAGTTTGTCTCTGGAGGGTCAATAACAAAAGCTCCTCATTATGCTAACCCATTTATTGTCATTGTGATCCCAGGACGGCCTGCATTGCTTATTCTCTAGCTCCCTGAGACCAACTGCATGTCAATTCCCAGTCTTTGGAGCTCCTTAAAGTAAGCCCATCATTCTTTCTCAGTTGGATGCCAGCCCATTCTTTTTAGATTCAACCAAATGTATCTATCAAATATACATTTTCAGGAAACCCAAAGTCCATATTATGTATTGAAATATATATTCATTATTTAAATATCTATAAACAAAATCCAGACATATATAACAGTTTTATAGATACTCATACAGTTATATTAGGAGTTCAAACTCTGTGGTGCTTCTTCTAAATTCCATAGATTCTTTCCTGGACCCGACCTGAAGCAATATTCAATATGAAGTACATTTTAATCTAATCCATGATCTATTCCAATTATAGTCAACATAGACAGATCTTTCTTTTACTGCATATTTTAATGGAAACACTTTGGACTAAATGGATTTTTATTCATTTGGGGACAATGGCTTACAATTATATCTACTTTTTTCATTTTTAACTAATCTTTTATTGCCAATTTGGCAAAAGTATGCAGAACAACTCTTTAGTCGTAATCCCAGTAAACCATACCTATTATATTTCAATTGAGCCATTGCATTTCCCTAAATGTAGCATCACTTATTCTGCTTTCTTCATGCTTTTCTTGGTGATATTGTTCCTTCACTTACCCTTTTTAGTGTTGTCCTCGGCTCACTGCTATCAATTTATTCCATGATTGACTATCCACCCTAGGGGTAAGCTAGGCTTTTTAACTGGAGGGTGATTAAGGTCCATATCTCAGGGTCTCACATGGTCTGTTGCATCAATGAGCCAGGTGATCTAAAATTGTTTCTCATATCTTTAATCCCATTCCACCCAGCATCTACTAGTATTCTATTTGAAGTAGACATTTGCTGTAGTGAGTAGGCACCACCTAGTTCTGCTAGTCTCGGTGTTGTGGAGACTGGTGTTTGCATGGTCCATTAGTCCATTGGATTGTTTCCATATAACTTTTGTGTTTTATCCTTCTTTCTCTAGATGCAGAGAGAAATGGTTGCACCATAGATGTCTGCTCACAATCTTGGAAGATTCCAGCCACTGCTTATTCATGTAAGATATAGACCATTCTCTCAGTGAACTATATTGTAGGAGCTGCACAATCTCTTATCAACTTGATGGTATTGAGTGCAGGGGTACAGTCTAGCTTGTTGCTCAGGTCACAGCCTGTTGATGCTTCCTTGTGAACTTAGCCTGGTCATCAGGTTTCCAGGAACTTCCCCTCTTTCGCTCTTGGCCTTGTCTTCATGTGGACAAGCCACACAGAGACTTGGTGAGGCCCGTGAGAGCTTCACTTTACTGCTATTGAGTCACTCACAGAGCTGCCGGAGCCAAAATGAGGTCTCTGAGAGCCCTGGAGTTGCTTCTACCACCAGGAGCCACAAGACTTCCCATCCACTGGACTGGATCTTCCTGTATTAGGTAGACATCATTGAATGCCACTGTGTGAGTCTGTAAAGGAATTTATATTCTGATATAAGACATTTGGACTAATATCAGACTCATGGACTTGATCTGGACTGGGCTGGAATGGTTTCTCAATATACAATTGCTCTTTTATATTAAGTTCTCTCTTATATACATATGACTATGAACTTTTTTCTCTACTTAACCTAGACTAGCAATGTATTTATTGACAGATGATGACATGGATTTGCTCCAAATTCTAATGATCTGCACCATGATTCACCAAGAGGGACCAGCCAAAGACTCCAAACAACTTATCTATGGGCCAGAACCTCAAGTCCAAGTGTGAGAACACTTTGTATAGCTGTGGGATCAATCAAAGACTTTTCCACAACTCTTTCAAAACTCCACAGTTTTATCCAAATATGAGTGTTTTCCAGTACTTGATGGGAGGTCAGGTGCTTAGAGATATTCTCCTTAAAGTCTCCAGCCATCCAGATGCCAGCAACTCTCCCCAAAAAGGAAGAGCCCACTCCCTGCTCTTAGGACAATGGGTCACTTCACCAGAAAGCTTTGACTGAATCATCTCTCCAGCCCCAGGGCAATCAAGATTAGGCTGCCCTCATGAACCCGAGGGCTGTTCATCTTGTCACATGTTGGTCCCCAATATCTCCTCTTCCTATTGCATGTATGTACCTCATTCCTCTCCCCTCATTACTGTATAACCTATAGTGCCATCACTTCCTGTGAAGTGTGGTTACCTGTAACCCACCCCCCAAACTTTTATAAGCTTTGGTCAGCAAAAGAGGGACCCCCGGATTCCTACGTGCATGGTGTGTGGTCCTGGCTGTTGAGATCATGAACATCTGGGAAGTGAGCATGCTACCATAAAATGTGTCTGACTCCATTATTCCTATCTCTCTTATTTTATATGACTTTGTCATCTCTACTTATTATTGCTGTACAATTGTGCCTACTGGACCCAGGATGCTGGCAGAGGCTGGCTTCTTCTGACAGATACCAACCTGATCTTGTCACAGAGTCTTCTCTTGTTCCGGGCCCCTTCAAAAGTAGCTTTTCCAGTCATTTTCCAGTCATTCTCAAAGGAGAAGACCCAGATAAATGATAGGTTGCCTCCTAAATCCAAAGAAACCCATCAGGCTAGTGAATCTTTTTAAATTTATGGAGGTGCTAAGAAAAGAATCTTATTCTCTACACAAAAGAAACATACTGGCATGCTGCACACAACTGAGCTATAGACATGTCATTGAAGTGGAAATGTGGTCAAGTTAATTTCCTGGGAGGAAATTGTTGGACTTCTAAAAAAAGGTTGCTGGTTGGAATAAACCAGCTGCTTCACATGAGAAATATGAAGCAATCTGATTTTCTAATGGTTACAACAATGGCGACCTTATGGGGCAGTTCTATCCTCTCCTATAAAGTGGATGTGAGCGAGAATGTACTAGGCGGCAGTAGGTTTAGTTTAGCTTTATGATGAAAATGTCATACCAATAAGTCTAAAGTTACTTATATTTCTGGTTTTCTCAATTATCTCAGCATAACTCCATCCATGCTCTAATGAACCAGCCAAGCAAATTGTAAGATGCTTTCTTAGCCTCTGATCCTGAAACATTAAATGAAGAGTCTGACCCACATCAAAGAAATTAGCCCGCCTCAACTTTATGATCCTTGGAACATTATCCCACATCCGTAATCGCCATTTCCACAAATTCCCTAGGTCTGTGTTTTTACTTAGTATTAAAATCCGGATGTTTTTTTGAGATGTAGTGAACCTCTCCAGGAATCCTCCTTTGTATCTCAACTTGTGATTTCTCTTGAGAATTTATAGGTTTAGAAGCAAAAATTAATAATAGAGGTGGTTCCAGAGAATACACATGTCTGGGTTTAAGGCATCTACATCAGGTAATACTCCAGACAATTCCTTAGGCATTCCCCTAGATATAGATCTCAGAGAGATGTTTCCTATCAGTCACACCAAACTTGATTTAATGGGTGATTTTAAAAGGGGTGGTCTGGGGGCAGGAATGATGCAGTGGGGTTAATAGGCTCATAACAAAATTCTGAAAATAATAAATCAGAAAAGTGACTAATTTCAAAACCTATAGAAAATTTCAACATTTCAACAAGAAAAGACAATATAATTTAAAAATAGATAAGAGACATCTACAGACACTCACCAAAAAAGTCATTCAGGAAACCAACCAACCAACAATTGTCTATAATCACTGGCCATTTAAGATATACAAATCAAAACAATGATGAAGCAACACATCATGCTTGCATTGTCAACAAAGTTGAAGGAAACAAATAAACAAATACCAGAGAAATTATGAAAGAGGGTCTAAAATTTCCTCTAACAATTGATAAAAATAAATTTTATATGACTCAGAAATACTAGCATTACTTGGTAACTACAATAGAGGAAACAAAACAAAAGAATAGAGAAATACCAGCACACTCATGTCTATTGCAGCACGATTCACAGATGAAAACAACCTAAGCTCTCCCTTATGTATGAGAAGATAGAATGCTGAGAAAAATGAGAATTCTAGAGCACTTCACTGTGCTTACACAGAGAGTAGCACATAGTTTAAAAGCAGGAAAGGCATGGTTATCTCCTCTCATCATACTTATTCCATCTGTGTGCTGAGAACATAATCAGAGAAGCGGGGCTATATGAAGAAGAATTCAGCATGACAATGGGAGGAAGGTCTAGTAACAACCTGTGATATGCAGATGAAACAACTTTGTTTGCTGAAAGTAAGGAGGGCTTGAAGGATTTCAGATGAAGAGCGAGATTGGCAGCCTTCGGTGTGGATCAAAGCTCAATGTAAAGAAGACCAAAATCCTCACAACAGGGTCAATAGGTAACATGATGATAAAGGAGAAAAGTTGGAAGCTGCCAAGGATTTTTTTCTTGCTTGGAGCCACAATCAATGCTCATGGAAAGAGAAATCAAGAGAGAAATGATGGGCTGTATTTGTGTGCATCTGCTTCACAAGACTTCTTCAAAATACTAAGAAGTTAGAATGTCACTTGGAGGAGTAAAGTGTGCCTGATTCACTCCAAGGTATTTACCATTTCCTTATATGGACAAGAATGCTAGACATTGAATAAAGAAGACTGAAGAAGATTTGAAGCATTGTACTGTTCAAGAAGAGTGTTTAAAAAACCATGGACTGCTAAGCGCACTATTGGATATGTATTAGAAGAAGCATGCCCAGCGTATTCTTTAGAGGACAGGATGGTAAGACTTTGCTGTACTTATTTGGGCATGTTGTCAGGAGACTCCAGTCCCTGGAGAAGACTTGAAGTTTGGTGAAATGTAGGGGTAGTAAAAAACAAAAGCTATCATTCTTGGATTATTTACCAAAGATATTTTGACAGAATAGTGTGGTATGTTTTCAACTGCTAATTTTAAGGAAAGCAGTTTGAGCCTATACAACTCTCTGATGGAGAAAGGCAATGTGTTCTCTTCCTGTACAGATTGGTTGCCTTGAGGATCCTATATAGGATGAGAGAAAAAAAAGAGAGTAAGTTACTATATAGATGATAGATACAGGTTGGGTGAAGGGGGAAGGACTAAACCACAAAGAGAAGTTGAAAAATGTGTGGAAGCAAGGAAAGACACTAGGATTAGTACAAGAGTTAAAGGAAACAGAGGTAATTACTCTTTTATATGTGGACAACAACTTTCCATGCATTGATGCATAAAAAGGGTGTAGCAGGGTTTGTGGTAGTACATCCACAAATGCACACAGATGGATGTGACAAAGTCTTCTTATATATGGTAGTTATCACCTCTACAAATCTATTCATGAATGTGGTAGACCTTAAAAGAAAAAGTCCTGAAAATATCATATATGATAAGCAAAGAACTAGGGGTGATGAGCTTCTCGGTCTGCAGACACAAGGACGTAGTTTTAGTGTACAGTTCTTGAATGATTTTTAAATTCCTTTGAGGGACACAACTGGTTCTTTCATCTTGGTAAGGGAGCAGCAAAAAAAGAAGACCCTTGACACAGTCGCTACAATAATGGTTTCAAGCATAGGAAAAATTGAGAGGATGATGCAAGAACAGGCATTGTTTCATCCTGTCATGTATATGTTTGCTAAGGGACTGAATAGTCTCAATAGTGTCTAACAACAACAAAGGAGAAGGTCATCCAAAAAGGGGATAATATTCAATGAGCTAGATTGACACAATGGCTTTAACAATTGGCTCAACCATAGCCATGACTGTGAGGATGGCAAAAGTCCGAGTTTTATTTTGTTCTTTTGTACATCTATGTCATTACATTTTGGAATTGACATGATACCTAACAAAAAAAGACAAACCCTCACTCCTGGGAAGTAACTAATGGGATTTCAAAAATAAAATACAGTAAAGATGGGAAAAGATAATTATATGAAACTTGCTTAATTCCATATGACCACACTGTAGACACCCACAGTCAATCGCTGTGTAAATAGTACAACTATTTCGAAAAACTCTTTGTAATTACCAAAACAAAAATGAATTTTTCTTATATTGAGGAATTCACTCCCGCTCTCGCATAAAACTGGTGATTTTTTTAAAAATCTGGAGACAAGCATAGAAATATCAAAATAGTTACTTTCATAGAAGTAGAAAACCAGCTGACAAACAGTTACATCAACATTACACAAAAAGCTGTTGTGATATCATACTTTAGGGCGGTCCTACCGTGTCCTGTAAGGTCATTATGATTCCTATTGACAGGGTGGTAGGGAATTTGATCTTCATGTAAAAATATGTAACATTTAAAATAAGTGAGATAGGATCTCAAAAACACAAGGATGAGAAAAACTTGGAGAACTTTAAACAAGAAGATTAGAACTTTACTACAAGCAATGCTCAATGAAAAGAAAAATTTTCTTCGGAAATGGAAGTAAGACAAAATGGTAGGCCACAAATAACTAAATAAATATGTATCTATCTATACACACATACTTTTTTTATTGCTCCATACCATATAGAAAAATTAAGAAAAAATGGGTCATAGAACAAGAGGACTAAAACTAAAAGCTATTTGAAGAAAACATAGAAATAATCTTCATGAACTTTGATTAGGAAATTTTATTTAAAATGCAAATTTAGAAAAAATGAAAACAATTTTAAATTGAGTTTCATCAACATTAAACCTGGTAATTCCTCCAATTACATTATCTAGATTGTGAAAATAAAAAAAGGACCTCTAACATGAGGAAAATACTTCTAAGTCATATATCTCATAAAGATTTAGTATGTAAGGTATGTAGTGAACATTTAAAATTCAACAATAAAGAGCGGAACTCTTAAAATATGATAAAACAGCTTGAATAGTTTCCTAAAAAAGATTGATAATGACCAGCAATTACCTGAAATTATGCTAAACATAGTCATCAGATAAATGCAAATTAAGACTAAGATGAGACACAACCTCATACCAACTTCTCTGGTAATAATAATCATAATAAAATTTTATGAACTTGGACTCATGGTAACACCACATATTGAAGAGTAAAAATACATAATATGGTTTTCTTATTGTAACCTTTATAACCACTACTAGCCTACAACTTTATCATATTTGGGTGACTTCTGTCTGTGGCCATGATGCTTGAAGTATGCCACCTGAATTTAAAATATGAGCAAGGTCACCCGGGGTGATCTGGTTTCCATAGAGTTTCTGAAAGAAGGTAAACTGACCCAAACTATGATCGTTTCATTTACCTAACTTGAGTGGCCTCATACACATGTGAAAGTTGAACATTGAAGAAAGAAGACTGAAGAAGAATCTATGATGATGAATTATGGAGCTGAAGAGTATATTGAAAGTGCTACAGACTGCTAAGAAAACCAACACGTATGTCTTGAAAGAAGTAGAACCAGAAAACTTCTTAGAAGCAAATATGGTGGGACTTTGCCTCACGAATTTTGAACATGTACTCAGGAGAGATCAGTCCCTGCAGAAGGATATCATGTGTGGTAAGGTAAAGAGAGAGTTGTTGAAAAAGAAGACCAAAAAAATCCTTGACAAAATGGGCTGCCTCAGTGACTGCAACAATGGTCTCTAACATAAAAACTGTTGTGAGGATGGTTAAGGGTGACATTTTGTTCCGATGTACATAAATGACTCTATGTCAAAACTGACTTTATGGAATCTCTCAACAATATGGGTGGAAGAAGTGAACAAGGAATATGGAAGTGCAAAGATAATTGAAGCCTTCTAATTTTGCTTTTCTAAAAATATTAGCTATATCATAGGCTGCCAGAAGATAAAAAACACACCTAGGAAAACTGTAGCCAGAATTTTCTCTAGAATGGAGCATGGCAAGAGTGCATATCAAGTATTTTGAACATGCTATTTGGAGGTACCAGACCCTCATGAAGGACATCATGCTTGGCTGAGGATCAATGAAAAATGATGAATTGGCACAGTAGCTTCAAAAATAGGATCAAATACGCCCCTCCCCTGAGGAGAATTTACTTTAGAGGATAGCACTGAAGCTGCAGCTCAAGGAGAGGGACATCAGAGCACATGGCAGCAAATAAAGGGGCAGGAAGAGAGAGTGGAGTGCAACCTGGCTCACCAACTCTGGAAGATGATATCTCCACTCAGAACAGCCAATGCATCAAGAGGACCATATGGTCGGCCCCATCATGAGTCAAGTCATCCCTCACTGAACCATGACCCTACAAGGCACAAAACTGTAGACATAGTGAGTCTGCATAGTGTAGTCAGGATTGAACCTGGTCTGACCCCACCACACCTAGGCAAAACTCTAAGGGTGTGCAGCAGAGAAGAGGAGGGGGTAGAGCAGGGAGGTCCTGAGTGAGTGCCAAGGATAGACTTTGGGGTCAAGGCTTGGAATCTCACCGGATTTGACTAGAGGATACTTCTAGAGGTCAACAAACAGACCTTGAATTACTAAAAGGTTTTGTTTTCTTTTTTTTTTGTAATTGATTTTTTGTTGTTATTGTCATTGTTTTGTTTTCTTCTGTCCCTTTATTTTGCTATGTCTTGTTTTTGTGTGTGCTTGTTATTAAATCTGCAAGTTTATCTAAGTAAGGAAGCCTGGATGAACAGTCTGGGGGAGAAAATGGGAATGATGGTTCCCGGAGGAAATGGGAGTGGGCAAGGTGGGGGAAGGTAGGTGGTGTTGAGAAACCTAGAGATGGGCAACAAAAAGTGATCCAAAGACGAGGATAAGGAGGGTGTAGGAGGTCTGCTAGGGCTTTATCAAGGGCAATATAACCAAGAGAAATAACCAAAACTCGAATGAAGGTTGAGCATGAGAGTGAGACAAGAGAAAAGTAAACAATCATAGAGGAAAGTACTAGGAGGCAAAGGGTATTTATAGGAGTCTAAATACAGGATGCACATATATCTATATATGATGATGGGGAAATAAAGCTATGTGCATATATTTATAGGTTTAGTATTAAGGTAGCAGATGGACATTAGACCTCACACAAGTACTTCCTCAATGCAAGAACAGTTTGTGGCACTCCATAATGCTCATCTTCCTGACAGGATCACTGAAGACAAATGTATACATAAGCAAATGTGGTGAAGAAAGCTGATGATGCCCAGCTATCAAAAGATATAGCATCTGGGGTCTTAAAATCTTGAAGCTAAACAAGCTGCCTTCTAGCTGAGAAGCAACAAAGCCCACATGGAAGAAGTACACCAACGTGTGTGACCACGAGGTTTCAAAGGTATCAGGTATCAGGCATCAAAGACAAAAAAGTCATATCATTGTGAAGGAGGGGGAGTGTAGATTGGGGACCCAAAGTCCTAGGTAGCCAAATGGACATTACCTTACAGAAAGGTAGCGGGGAGGAGACAAATCAATCAGGGTGTAGTGTAGCAATGATAAAATATACAACTTTCCTCTAGTTCTTAAATGCTTCCTTCTTCCCTTCCCATTATCATGATCCCAAACCCACAAACCTTACAAATCCAGCTAGACCAGAGTATGCACATGGGTATGGATAGGAACCCAAAACATGGGGAATGCAGAACAGATAATCCCTTCAGGATCAGTGGTGACAGTGGCAATACTGGGAGGGTAGAGGGAAGGTGGGCAGAAAGGGAGAATCGATGATAAGGATCTATATATAACCTCCTCCCTGGGGGATGGAAAACAGAAAAGTGAGTGGAGATATCACATTGTAAAATATGACAATAATAATTTTAAAAATATGATAATAACAATTTTTAAATTATCAAGGGTACTTGAGGGAAAGGAAAGTGGGAGGGAGGGGAAAATGAGCTGATACCAAGGCCTCAAGCAGAAAGCAAATATTTTGAGAATGATGAACCCAGAGCAAATGTACAAATGTGCTTGACATACAATGGAAGGATATATGGATTGTGATGAGTTGGATGAGCCCCCAATAAAATGGTTTAAAAATACAATTGAGTGATAGATTGTTATAATATATGTAAGAGGCTCCCAAGAAAATAATAATGATAATGATAATAATAATAAAACTACTAAAATAGGCTCAAATATAGCATGAGTTGTGACTATAGTATAAGACTGGCCATTATTTTACTCTATTTTACTTTGAGTTGTTATGAGTTAGAACAAATGTAGTGTCATCCAGCAATAACAATATTTATGAAAGCTGATGACCAGACCTTACTTCCATGGTGTCAATGGGAGAGTTTGAACCACTGAATTTTTGGTTAGTCATCATGCCCCAATTTTCTACATGACCTAACTTGTGTTGTCTGAGTCTCCTAAGGAAGCAAAAACAGTGGCATATATACATGCAAAGAAAGTCATTTGTATCAACCAAATGGTTCATATACTTGTAGAAGCAGGTAAGTCCTGTATGAGACAAGTCCAAGTACCAGATGTTCTGATGGAGTATTTTCCTGACTCAAGTATCTTCAAGGCCTGGCAAACCTAGAAAAAGGCCACCAACAGGCTGGTGGAAAAGGAGAGGATCAATCCATGCTCAGCAGGTTGGACTCTTGGCTGCAGAAAGTGGGCCAGCACCCTGAGAGACCACTCATATCCCTTAGAGTCCACAGGCAGAACCAGATGTGAAGAACATGATGCAGAATCTAGTCCCAGCAAGGAGGGAAGACATGCTACAGAGGCTGTTTAAAAACTGAGTCACAATCCTGAGATATATCCTTTCAATTGTATCAAGGTTATGACCTCAATAAAGGCTTGGCCTTGCACCTCCATTTTCTCACAACTGCTTGACAGCTCAAAGAAAATCCCATCATGCGAAAATCATACCTCAACAGATTTATACATAACCTATCATGGGAATTTATACTAGTAGACACAATTTCAAGATAATGTTATAGAGTCATTAGCATATTATAATGCTTTGAGAAGGAGAATGATGCAGCAACTTTGGAAAATAATCTGGCAGCTTCTGCAAATATAATTAGAGTAATATATACAGTAACTATAATAATACCCTATAAAGTAATATATAATCACTCTAGACTAACTATATAAAACTCTATAAAATAAAAAGTACTATTTACAGTAATGATAATATAAATATATCTACCTTGACACAATGATTCAGGTACTAGATTTATAACCCAGAGATATGAAAACACAAGTTGACACAAAATCTTGCCCAGAGATATTTTCCAAACAGAGGAAAACATCTCAACTGCTCAATGGCAGTTGAATTTTTATTATTTTTAAGTGCCCTCACACCAGTTCTGACCCTTCACCACCCTATGTATAAGGGAATGAAACATTGCTGCACTGACACTGTCCTCACAATTGCTCCACAACTGGAGCCGTCCTTGCAGTCACTGGGTCCATCTGTCTCATTGAGGATATGCCTTTTGTTTGCTACATATCTCCTTTTTCAAGCATGATGTTCTCTTCCAGGGACTGATCTCTCCTGCTAACATATCCAAAGGTTGGGAGACAAAGTCCCTCCCGCTTTGCTCGTAAGAAACCTTCTGGCTTGCAGATGAATATATAAACAAAATGGGGTATCATCCTACAATGGAATATTGCTTCACTAGAAAAATAAATGAAGTACTGATAGATCCTATAAGATAAATGGGCTTTGAGAACATCCTTCATGAAAGAAACTTGACACAAGCGTACACATATCATAGCATTTTATTAAAAGAGAATAGCAGACTGGACAAATCTAGAGAGACAGAAAGAAGGTCAGTGGTTGTCAGGGCTGTGGAGAGAAAAATAGGCAGTGAATGGAAAGCAGTTATGGGGTTTTCTTTATCAATGATAAGAAAGATCTGGGTTCAGCTAATGATGATGGTTACGCAAGACCAAGGATGTACATAATGCTGGATGATTTTCATCTTTAAAAGGATCATTTGTTACCTGTATGCCACCACATTAAAAAGAAAAGAATAAGTCTATTAAACCTTTACCAAATGTAAAACCAGATTTATTTAATGTCACACTGAAGTGTAAATATGAATGATTAAAAAATGCAGCACCATTCTACAGAAATGCCAGAAATAGGAAAACAAGTGATCTTAAATCCTGCCAATTTCACAGGGCTCAAGAAATAAAAGAACATTAAAGAAATGATGAAAGGAAACTTTTAAAATTGTCACTGGAGATGAAGGGACACAATTTGGAGACTGATTAGATAGATGTTTTGGTAATGCTAATATTTAAATTTCCTAACCTGATGATGAATACATGTCTGTATAGTGTGGTTATACTGTGATTGTGAAAGAAATGCAGACACATTTTACACATGGACATGTCCTTAATACTCTAAGGATTAAAATTGAGTAAAGGCCTTTCATATTCCAGAGACTAAATATGCCTTCCCATGATCTAGTATAAGATGTGAATGCATCAAAATTTGAAGAAAAAAAAGAGCATTAAAAAGGATCATTTTGTAGAGGTTCCCTGTGAGCATTGTCAAGGAGGCATTGGACTGCCAGCTACAAGATCATTCCCAACCATCCTTCTATGGGAGAAGGATGAAGCTATCTGTTCCATAAAGATGGTCTACAGCAAGAATACCTTACAGGTTTGTAATGAGCTGTAATTGATTCCATGGAATTTTTTTTGTTTTTTTAATGGCTGTCTCTCAGAATTTCTAAAACGAAAGTTATTGGGAAACATTCAGGTAATTGACATGTGAACAAGCCTGTGGACCTCAGAGTGGGCAGCAAGTACTAGAGGACAAGTGCCATGCTTCTCCTCCAGAAACGGAACTAAACATACATTCTTCCTTAATGCTACAAGCCCCCACTTTAATAAATATGTTTTATGGTAAAGTTACAAAGGTCTATAGAGAAAATCATTTTTCCATTTAACTATTGTTTGTTATTATACCACTGATTGCAGTTCCGAGATTATAGTGTCACAAAGCACAAGCAAAAATTCTCACAATTGGTCCAAGAAGGAACATCCTGATAGGTGGAGGATAAATTAAATTCTCAAGGATATCATTTCACTTGAATGCTCAATCAATGCTCATGGAAGCAGCAATCAAGACATCAAAAGGCACATTACACTGGGGAAGCATGTGAACCCTTTAAAGTGTTGGAAAGCAAGGATAGTACTGTGAGGGATAAGATGGACCTGATTCAAGCCACGGTATTTTCAATCACCTCATATGTAGATGAAAGTTGGATATTGAATAAGACTGAAGAAAAATCTGTGCACCTGGATTGTGATACTGATGGAGAACAGTGCAATTACCACGAACTGACAGCAGAAAAACAAATTTGTCTTAGATAAAGTATGCCACATCCTTAGAAAGTTGGAGGTGAGATATCAAAATCTGAAGATTTTGGATATGTTATCAGGAAAGAAAAATCCCTGGACAATGATGTCACCACTGGTAGAGGGTCATAGATAAAGAAGACCCTTGAGAAGATGGATCAGTTGCCTTGAATGTAAAAACAATAGTGAGAATAGTGGGTGCTTTATGGGTTGTACAGAGAGACACTCTCACTTGGACCCAACTGGACTACACATAACAATAAACATAAACTACCGATCCAGTAATCTCCGAGGCAAAGATCTTTTACTCAATTGGTCATATAAGCAATATTCACAGGTTCTAAATATTAAGATGTGAGAATTGAATTCAAGGAGCAAAGTATCTAACCTACAACAGGAAATATGCCTTCTGATGTCTCTGTTGAAATGTTTAACAGATCAAGGAAGAACAGTAATTTGGATATTGCTGAGCATGAAGTGTAGAATTATATATCCATATGCTGTAACTATTTGCAGAGCATTAGTTAAACTAGTCTTGGGTTGAAATGACCAATTTAAAAACTACACTTCTGTTCTGGTACACTCTTTATTTCTAAACTTTTATAATAAAAAGTGGCTCTTGTCATTTTTCACCATATTTATGCCTAAGGTTTTCTTAAGTATTAACAACAAAAGATTCTTCACAAATGACTATTGCAAGTAGACAAATACCCAAGTATTTCACAAGTACCTAAAATTACTGAGAAAATATAATTTTGCCAACTTATAAAAAAGGAAACTGAATGTGGTTCACACTAATACTGACACATAAGGACAGTTGACCAGTGGTAGGTGGCAATTAGTGAATTGGTAAAGATAAGACAGTCACTGAAAGAAAAGCATCCTATCAAAAAGTTTTCTCAAGCTTACCTTTATGTCTCTGTTCCTCAGGCTATAAATGAAAGGATTCATCATTTGAGGGACAACGATGTACATCACCGAGGCTACTGCTGTCCTTATGGAAGACTGTGTAAAGACAGAACTGATGTACACACCAACACTTGTCCCATAGAATAAAGACACTACTGAAATGTGGGACCCACACGTGGAGAAAGCTTTATACTTGCCATCAGCTGATGGGATGTTCAAAACAGAAGAGACAATCTTAGTGTAAGAGAATATGATTCCACACAGTGGAACACCAAAAAAGACACAAGCTGAAAAATATATCAGAATGTTATTAATGAGGGTACTGGAACAGGCGATATTGAGGACTTGAGCAAGTTCACAGAAGAACTGAGGGATTTCCAGGTCTGTGCAGAAGGACAGATGCAAAACCATCAGACTGTGCAGCAGGGCCACTATCACGCTTAAGACCCAAGAAAACAGAATCAGCAGGCCACAGAAGCAGGGATTCATGATGACTGTGTACCTCAGGGGGTAACAAATGGCTACATAGCGGTCATAGGCCATTACTCCTAGAAGAAAATTTTCAAAAAACCCAAAAACCAGGACAAAGAAAATCTGACAAAGGCAACCAGTATAACTAATGCTCTCATTGTGTGTCTGGATGTTCACCAACATCTTTGGGATGGTAGTTGTGCTTAAACAGATGTCATTCAAGGACAGATTGGAGAGAAAGAAGTACATAGGGGTTTGCAGGTGAGAGTCAGAGCTGACAGCCAAGACAATGAGCAGGTTTCCAAGGACAGTCACCAGGTACATGATCAAGAAGAGCCTAAAGATGAGATGCTGCTGTTCTGGATCCTCTGTGAGTCCCAGCAGAAGGAATTTTGACACACCTGTTTGGTTTCTAGTTTCTATATAGTTGATGAATCTGCCGAAAAGATCAGTTGAAAACAAAATTTAAGGTGTGGTCCTTATAACTCAGCAACCATAAGACCATGGGATGCAGATATTAGCTTCCAAAACAAACTAAAAATTCACTGTCATCAAGTCGATTCAGACTTATACTGACTCTATAGAACAGACTCGAATTTCCCCCCTGTGGGTTTCCCAGAATATCAATCTTCTTGGGAGTGAAATTCTCATCTTATTCCCACAGTGCTATGATAGTTTCCAATTTCTGATCTTGTGGTCAGCAGCCCAACATATAAACACTAGCCAAAAGAACACATTGTGGTCAGCAGTCCAATATATAAACACTAACAAAAAGAGCACATTTCATGTGCATCTTATTTGATTCCTTTTTAAAATTAAAAGTCTTGAAGCTTAAATTGCAATCTAATTACTTACTGAATAGGAAAAGGGATGGGATGGTCTTTCTGTGGGCATCGGAGTCATTCAATAAAAATTAAAATCTATACTAAGAAGCAAGTAGATAAAATAAATCTGGCAAACCCTTCTCTACCTCCAGAACCACAGAACACAACTAAATGTCACACTCTATCTTAAAACACCCACCATGTTTGGAGAGATTTAGGTTGAGGCTCGATAGGAAGATCAGCTTTGTGATTTTGGAGATTGTGTAAAAGACTAGCAGAATAAAGGAATTTCATAGTCATGTAAAGATATAAGTTACACATTAAGAAAATGACAGAGAAATAAGTGACTCATGCTTAATCTAGGTTCCAGTCTTTGCGTGAATGTGCTCTCTTCACACACATCATTCTCTTGGATCTACCTGTAGCATATTACCTGTACTTCTTTCCAAACACTAGCTAGGGAACTTTCAATTACCTGGCTGTCATTGCTGAGGAATGATGTCTGGTGTCTGCTCTGAATGTAGAAAAGGAAAGTGCGTCCACAGGAAAGACATGAGAAGTACTACACCCAGGGGCAAGAAGGGACATATTTGGGAAGATGGTCGTGGATTCTACTTCCTTCATGGGATTGAAATCTTTAAGTGAGGTGCTCCAGGAAGATTATTTGCAGCTTTTTTTTTTATCTCTGGAGGGTCAATAATCAAAACTCCTCATTAGGCTAATATATTTGTTGCCAGTGTGATCCCAGGACAGCCAACATTGTTGATTCTCTAGCCCCGTGAGACCAACTACATGCCAATTCCCACTCTCTAACTCTCTATGTCACAGCTCCTTGATAGTCAACCCATCATTTTTTCTCAGTTGGATTCCAGATTCTTCTTTTTAGGTACAACAAAATGTATCTATCGAATATATATTTTATGAAAACCCAAAGTCAACATTACGTACAGATGTATATACACATTGTATATTTATAAATGGTGTTTATAAATACTCATAGAGCTATATCAAGGATTTCAACTCTGTGGTGTTTATTCACAAATCCATTGACTCATTTCTGAACCTGAAGCAATATTCAGTAAAAAAGATCATTTTAATCTATTCCTTATCAATTCTGACTATAATCAACATAGAAAGATATTTTACTGCATTTTCTAATGTAATCACTTCATACTAAATGCATTTCTATTCATATTGGGGCAATGGCTTACAATTATATTTCATTTTTAACTAATTTGCATTGGCAAGTTGGCAAAATGCAGAGCAGATCTTTAGTCTTGATCCCAATAAATCATGCACATTGTATTTCAATTGAGCCATTGCATTTCCCTAAATGTAGCATCACCTATTCTGTTTTCTCTTTGTGTTTCTCTTTTATATTGCTTCTTCACCTACCCCTTTGAATGTTGTCCATGGCTAACTGCTGTCCATGTATTCAAGGGTTGGCGATTCTACCCCAGGGATGAGTTAGGCTCTTTAACTGGAGGGCAATTAAGGTCCATAATCTCAGTGTTCCACATGTCCTGTTGCATCAGTGAGCCTGGTGATTTAAAACTGTTTCCCACATTTTTTATCCCATTCCACGCAGCATCTTCCTGTATTCTATTTGTAGAAGAAGTTTGCAGTGATAGGTAGGCACCATCTATTTCTTCTGGTTTCAGACTTGTGGAGACTGATGTTGCCCATTGGATTATTTCAATATAGCGTTCATGTTTTACCACTCTTCTCTAGATGGAGAGAGGCAAATGGTTACACCATATATGACTGCTCACAAGCATGGAAGAATTCAGTCACTACGAACCCATGTAAGATATAGAACGTTGTCTTAATGAACTATATTGTGGCAGTTACATAATATCATATCAACTTGAGAGTATTAATAGTGCAGGGGTGATGTCTATCCTGTCACTCAGGTCACAACCTGATGATGCCTTCTCATTAGAATTCTGGGAAGTTCCTCTGTCTCTTTCTGCCTTTGTCTTCCTATCGACAAGCGACACAGTGACTTCCTCAGCCCTGGGAAAGAAAATCTCATTTTCACCTTCCTGCTACTGAGTGCCTCAGGGAGCTTCTGGAGGCACAGTGAGACCTGTAAGAGCTCTGCAGATTCTTCCACCACCACAGAATCCACAAGACTTTGCATCCACTCCCTTTGATCTTCCTGCATTATTCATTATTGCACGTGACTGTCTGAGTCTGAAGAGGAATTTTTAGACTGGTATTAGGTATATGGGGTAACATCAGACTTAAGGACTTGACCTAGAGTCGGAGGGAATGTCTTCCCAATATGCAATTTCTCTATGATATTAAGCTTTATCTTATACATGCATGAATACAAACATAAGGGTCAACAAACTTCTTTCTCTACTTGAATGGGTATAATACATATGTTAATAGAACTTGGTGTCCTGATGCCCCAAACCCAGTCACTCATTCCCTCAAGGAACTTGCTTATGTCCAATAATTTTTCATAATTTTGGGTCCAAGTAGCTGGAGCATGGCTAGAACTTGGGTACAAATCAAAACTTCAAGTATACACATTTGGGTCAATGTGGTCTGCACATAGTCCATGTGGATTCTCAAGAAGATGCAAGCAGTCATTGAGAGAGTGTTTATCCTGGAATTTGTTTAATCCCTGTTTTTTTTTTAATTTATAGGTTGTATTTTTACAGCACCAGATTACCTGTATTTTCAGGTAACATTGTTTTTTTGATAATATTGTTTCAAGAAAGTTATTTATCAATTTAAAAAACTATTCTGAGCAAATGTAACCGACAACATATTTCCGAATTTGCGTATAAGTGAAAAGAGAGGACCCCCTTCAGTTCCTTACTACATGCCTGAGCAAGCTGTAGTCCTTTGCTTTCTTAAAGGTTCATCCCATGCGCTTCTCATTCTTCTGAATATCCATTATGGATTCAAATAAATAACAGCCACTATAATGTCTTGAGAATTTAGAAGCATCATTTTATGGATATATCAGACAGCTAGATTCTGAAAATGATACTTTGATTGCAGTCTCAAGTTGACATTTCAGTTCACTTTTTAAGGCATTCATCCTTTGTCCAGATATAAGCAAGTTTGGACAGAAGCAGAAAACAAAATTAATGTTAATATTCTTTAGGATTAGGGAGTCTTAAAGGGTACAACATTGATTATAACATTCTAGTAACTTCAAGAAGAGCAAGTATGCATTGCAATGGAATATTGCTTATCATAAAAGAAACAATACCAAAATTGACTATGACATCCTAGTTACCATAACAAGATTAACTACACCATTCAGATCCCAACTTTGAAAAGAACAGAATTAAAAAAAAACACGTTATGTTGAAGAATACATTAAGTGTTATGTTCTGACCCTGGGTACTTGGGAGTATACTCTAAAATCAATCACTAGTGGAACTTTCCAAGATGGGAGGGGGAAGGAGATAGGTCATTGAGCAACTAAAAATTTGAGTTTCTTTTGATAGTCTGCCTCACCATGAATTCATGGGATATTTATTTTAAATGACAAGGGATATTTCTATATGTGAATTTATGCTACATATGGTTGAGTGTCATTAAGTCATTTACAACTCATAATGATGCAACACATGATCCTACATCATCTTTACAATTGTTCCAATGCCGGAGTTCCAACTTCATTATTGTACCCATTATATCAATCCTTCTAACTAAGGGCTTCAATGGTTTTTCACAGTCCCTACACTTTACCAGGCAGGATGTCTTTCTCTTAGGACTTGTCTCTCCTGATCATGCCATAAGTATGCAAGACAAAGTCTTCTCATCCTTGCCTCTAAAGAGCACTCTGCCCATACGTTTTCTAGAAAATTGATTAGTCTTCTTAGCAATCCAAGGTACTTTAAATATTTTTTCCCCAGTGTCACAATTATAATGCACCCATTCTTCTTTGGTCTTCTGTATTCATTGCTCAACTCTCATACAAGGAATGGAAAATACCATGATGTGGGTCTGGTTTACCTTAGTCCTCAAAGTAATATCCCTTTCCTCCAAAATATTTTAAAGAGGTCTTGTACAGCAGATTTCCCTAATGCAATTTGTCTTTTAATCTCATGGCTACTATTTCCATGAATATTTATTATGGATCCAAGCAGGACAAACGCTTTAAAAACTTCTACCTTTTTCTCCGTTTATTATTATGTTGCCTATTTGACCACTTGTGAGGATTTTAGTTTTCTTTACATTAAGTCATAATCTATCTTGAAGGTCGAAGTTCTTGACCTTCACTAGCCAGTGTTTTAAGGCCTTATTTTCAGCTACCAGCCCATTGGAATTATCCTCACCAACCAGAAATATTCACAGGATTCATCATGTCTACAAAAAAGTTATAGATGACCCAAAGACCTAAATATACAAGAACACCCTTTGTTCTCTCTATTGCTTCTCACCCCTATTCACTACCTGCAAGGTAGGCTCTCCCTCCTGCTTCCACTCGTTCTGCTGTTCCTTTCTCTGCTGATTTCTGCAGCAGAAGGGGACCGTGGAACCAGAGCCATTTCATCTTTTCCTCGCTGAGAGGTTGAGACAGAGCCACAGAAAGGGGATGGAGCTTAATTAGGAATGAAAAGCAAAGAAAGGCTTTGTTGGATTAAGGAAGACTTTCAGGAACGAGAAAGGAGAGCAGAGAAATGGACAGGCGCATCTTGAGCTCCTGGAGGGGTTCTGAGGCCCTAGACTGAGGCCAGCGACATCTCTCCTGGCAGTGAGGCAACAGGACATATACAGAGTTCGAACCAAGAATGTATGTACTGAGACGGGGAATGAGGCTTTCTGATGTGGCCATTGCAGGGTCCGAGTCAGGATATGGTCTGTGAGTACATCTCCTCTTTCACAGATCCACTTCCAGGAATGCTGAGGAAGAGGTTTCACAGATCCTGCCTGGAAAGATAAGGGCTCTGCCCTTCAGGGAGATAAACTCTGAAATGCCATTAGGCAGGGGTTACAAAGTTCAGCAGGTTGTTCATCTTCTTGAGAGACTAGTGCAAGGGACTGAAGCTCCGTGAAGGGGCTGGCTGTTCTGGATCCAGCTGAAATACTCGCCAAACTCTATTGTAGCTTGTCAGTGGGTCTGTATTGAACCCAATTTTCTCTTTCGTTATGTTTTAGCAGCTCTCATGTTTTTTTTATACCTTTTAAGTTATCTAATTCTCTGGACTTAGGCAGAGGACCAGCTCTAACCTTTCTTTATCTTGCTATCTTAAATTTCTTTGATTTTGCTTCTTTTGATTTCCTATTCCCTACACACTTCCCTTCTAAAAAATCTATTAATTAAAGGTCTCCCTGTGTCTCTGAAGGACATATCATTATTTTCCTCCTATCCTGATGCCATACTATTCTTTCAATAATCAAGCTTCTCTAATGATCTTCTAAGCTCAACATATATATTGAACAAATATTATAAGAGTATAAAACTCTGATGTACACCTTCCTGATTTTAGACCGTGCCCTAGCCCCTGTTCTTGTTCACATAACTGTCTCTGGATCCACGTTCAAGTTTCCCATGAGCACAATGGAGCGTTTTGGAATTCCCATTCTTCTTAAAGTTAGCCATAGTTTATTATGATTCACAAAGTTGGACACCTTAGCATAGTCAATACTATACAAGTAAACATCTTTCTGGCATTCACTGCTTTTATTCCTTGCACCATGATCCCATACTTATAATAGCCATTCTCACACATATTCTCTGCATTTCTGATTGTACATGCTAGGGAAATCAAGTTGTACCTAAAGCTTGTTTCATTCTTCTTCCTGAGTTCCTTTTGCAATTCATCTTTGGAGCTCATGTGAACTTAAGTCTATTTAAAGGTCTAAATGTAAACCGAGTGATAAGGGTTGTTCCTGAAAATATTCAGAACCTTGTAAGCTATCTACCTCAAAGGATGCCTCTAGACAATGCCCCAGGCACCATGCCAAGAAATATCTCCACATCAGACTTTTAATCTCTCCAGTTGGACTTATGAGGCCAGCTTCTATTGGGAGGAGTAATTAAATGGAATTAAGAGTCTTGGTGCCTCCAGTTGTCAAGTTATTTGTCACTATGTCCCCAAGTTTCAGGATCTTATTTCTTCCTAAATAATTGCCTTCTCTTGAAATTCAGATATCATTTCTTGTAACTAAGATATTTTACAATAAGACTCTGCGTGAGGCATCTGGCAAATGCAAGCTGGGTTACTAGAAGAAACCACCCCCATTGAAACTACTCTTGTAAATGAAACACAACTAAATTAAAAGTCTTATTGAATATTTCCAATTTTTACTAAACGCAATGGCTATGGTTCATTTATCAATGGAATTACACTCCAGGTATTCAATTTAAGGCTCCTGTGTTAATAATTTCCCTTATATCAGTAATTAGCAAGGCAATTGGACTCTAGTCTCATTGTTGATGACAGAGTACATTAGTTTCCTTTGGCTGCCATAAAGAAATTGCCCCAAAGTTATTTGCTTCAAAGGATAATTGTATTATCTTGCAAATCTGAAGGCTGTGTTAACTAATCAGAAAATGGTCAGGAGAGAAGGGTGATAAGTGAGAAGACACTGGCTCTAATCATAAACATAAAAGGCAGACATGGAGAAGGGCTTCCTCACATACCTGTCCAGCACAAAGGAAGGGGAAGGACAGAATAGAAAACATTCTCTTATAAACAGAAAAGCTTAGAGATATTGAACATAAAGAAATGGCTAGGGGAAGAAAGATAGAATGTTACTCCATAATGATTGAGTAGATGTTGGAGGTTGAGGGATCTGAGACAACATCACAGCGTGAAGTCTGGGGTACCAGGTGGACTGAGTGCCAGAGTTTGCATACTTGAAAGAAGGAGTGACACTCTGATGGACCAGTCAACAGCAGAAGAGCCAGAAGAAATCCAGCCTTTGATGGGAAGTCCACCATTTGCCAGTAAAGTCCAGTATTGCTGTATGTTGGAACTTATAGTTGAGCTCAGGGCTCACTGGAGTTCTTTTCCAAAGTATCCCTCTTTGGAAAACTCACTCTTTCTGTTCAGACATTTTCTTTGAGTCTTGTCTGAATTTTCTTCCTTGCCGGAAGTCTTTCTTGCCAGGGGACAAGAAGTTAGGAGTGGGCAGGCTTGGAACTCTTCCCAGTAACAGCTGTAAATCAGAAACCAAGTTGTAGTAACCCACTATAATTAACCCCTATGTAGTCATATTATATTAAATTGTCTGAGTATAACTATTTTGTATTGACCCAAGTATCACCAATTTAAAAATTCCGTTATTCCTGCTGCAACTGCTGAACTGTGCAATTAACTTTGATATTTCTAAGTGTTTATTCCTCTGCTGCAAGGTCCCTTTTTCTCCATACAATGTTATGGCATCCTGCCCCCTTTGTCTTGTTTTCTAACCCAGTATAACCCTCCCCTCCAAAAAAAAAATTGAGCCCACAGGGTCTGGGGAGAAGTAGACTCTAGCTGTCACAAGACCATTGGCTAATAAAGGGTTACTAGCTTGGATTAAAGTTGAGTGTTGGTTACTTGATCTCATTCTGGCATTGCAAAGTTGTGCACAAGAGTGTGCTGTCTTGGGAGGCTCTGCAGGAGAATGCACTCATCGTATCTGCCAGCTTCAGGAAGAACTTGATGGTTCCAAGAATTTGTTGGCCTGTGACCATTGAACACAATCGTTCCCTGTGTGAATTTATTACCTCCTACTTTTTGTGTCATCTATGCATGGTCAGAACCACCAGGAGCTCCTGGTATAAAGTGACCAGATTTTAAGCATTGACCGGGTTGGGGGGGGGGGTGTTGTTCTTGATTAAAATTTTGGTCTATATGAAGCAGTATAAATTTTCCTAGAATGCAAAAATAGTATTGTAATATATTTATTTTAATTTTAAAATGCCGCAGGACGTTGTTAAATTGTTAAAAAGCGAGATGCCTGGTCAGTTTATACCTGGGAGTAAGACTTTCTACCACAAAAAGGTTCATGGGAGGGGGGCAGTGGGGAATATGGGGAGCTGGAACTGGGGGCCTAAGTGGAAGGTGGATGTTTTCAGAGTGATGATGGCAACAAGTGTGCAAATGAGGCCTGCATACAATTGATGTATGTATGGACCATGAGGGAAGGTGTATAAGCACCCAATAAAATGATTCATTAAAAAAGGGGGAAGGGGAAAGAGGAGCTTATACCAAAGGCTCAAGTGAAAAATGTTTGGAAATTAATATGGCAACATGTGTGCAAGTGTGCTTGATATAGATGATGTATGGAATGTTATAACAGCTGTAAGAGCCCCCAATAAAATTATTTTTAAAAAGAGGTCTAGTCTTGGAACCTAGGGAACATCACTCTGAGTCAGCATTAACTCCAATGAAGGGACTAAGCCTTTTTGCTGTGTTTTCTGCCTTAAAAGAATACTAGAAATTACAGGTCCACCTATCAGAATGATCTTTATTTAATCTCTCTGCAACCTTTTTACCAATCAAGGTTTTATTCACCTTATATCCTATAGCTAATATTCAGAGGTTCTAGAAATTTGGATGCAGACAGATCTTGATACACAATCACCAAATTAACTCTATCAACAGTTGCCTCAAGAAGCACATGTTTTCGGGCTGAGCCCCAGTGGTATAGTGGTAGTGCACGGCACTGAGGCCCACTGGGATAGAAGTTCAATTCCAGCAGCAGCTCCACAGGAGCAAACACTGGGCCTCCTGCTCCCACCACCAGAGGGCAGTGATGCCCCCCCCCCCAAGAAAAAGAAGTACATGGTTTCACTAGGGCAGGAGTTAATGCTCCAAAAATGGCCACTAGAACTAAGCAGACATTCCCTGGGCGTCTTTTTGTCTGCTTGAAAGGCACTCTCACAATTACCAGGTTCTCACAGCATTGTAAGTGTTTCTTCTCTGAAGTTTTAGCTATGCTACAAGTTTGGGGATAATGACTTCAGCGAGGTTTCCACAGTTGGTAGGTAGCCTGACAGGGAGTTGACCCTCTCTGTGCCAAGGCACCCCAATAGGAAGTTGCTGTAGAGAATCAGGAGAGCCCAGCAAGCCATAAAGGATAGAGGGCGGGCATGCTCACAATCAGGCCTTTGAAACAGGAAGTCAGTACACTTGGGAGGACCGCCTAGGCTAGGCCAGATGGGCTTAAGTCAGCCAATGAGGTCAAACAGTACCATCGACCACGCCTCTCAGGGAAGGGCCCTGAAAACGTCACAACAGGGAGTCTACCGCCTTCTTTGCCAGCTGGAAATTTCTCTGGCTGCAGGTTTCCATATGTGGGTGTGTCGATGTGAAAGGCCCTGAAGGCGCCTGTGTCGAACCTGAAAATTTCATCCTTTACAAAACTCACTTGGATCACAAACCAGGCTTCAGTGTGACTTCTTTCTCTTTTGAAGGTATTTCTAACTCAAGAACTCTAACCAGTTCATCTTATACTCCCTATAAAAGGGAACGCCAGGACAATCCCTCATGGAACCTTTCCTTCTCAGCCCTGAAATTAGCTGGAAGAGGTAGTGCTGTTCTTTGTCTGGGTTTCTCTAGCCCCTCAATATATGTAATAAAATGAGGTCTGTCTCACGGATTGACTCCAGCTCTATTTTTCAGTCTCTTGACACCTATACCTAGGGAGGCTGTCTTCATTTTGGACTTGAGCCCAAACAGCTGGTGATTGAAAACCCCAGAGCTTTGAGGAGGATTGGAGCTTGTGGAGATAATTGGCTTCCAAGTGTCATCCTTTAAAGCTATTGGAAACCTGGGGACTGCTGTAACTAAATGGATGCCCCCAAAGAACAGAAAGGGTTTTAGGATTCCTGAAAGGAGTAGGGGGTGGGGAGAAAGACAGCAAAGCGCTGGTCATCAAAGTAGCCTGTGCCACCACCCAAGGTGAGGTGGATTTAGGAATGAAGACACAGTTAGAGGAGTTGAGACTAGAACATGCAGAGAGGGGAACTCACACGAGGAAAGTAATAGCCAGATCCTTCCAGAAGTCTCTTGTGGCGGGCATGCTGAGGAGTCACTCAGGGAATGTGAGAGGAGTGCAACTCCTCTGGGAGACTGGCTTGCTACCTGCTCCCAGATTCCCTGCTATAGAAACTGCAGCCTGCTGCCCCACCAGAGTTAAGGGGTTGCATCTGCTGGGGGACCAAGGGTGGGCATCTATGAAAACAAATTGGAATCTCAAGTGCTAGAACTGTTAGGTTCAAATCCCTGACCAGGAAGGAGTGGTGCACCTAGGTGTACGTTAAACCTGGATTGACCAACCATGGCCAGGCGAATTTGATTTAAGCAATGGGTTTGACCAGAATCTCAGCTACACTTCTCAACAGGGGTCAGGGTCTGGTCTGAAAGGGCCAGAAGCTTGCTATGGCTCTCTCCCCCAGAGGCTGCTGCACATTGCAGCGAAGCAGGGCAGTGTGGCAGACCCTGTCTGGCTTGTGTTCCATTTACTGTAACTCGAAACTGCTTCTAACTTTCACAAAACGTACTCAGATCACAAAGCAGAGTTTTCTAAGGATTCCTTAGGAGAAGAGTGGCAGGACGAGCTAGAGATTGGTCTCATTCAGCCAAAGCTTGTCTTAGTGACCGGGGTTGAGACCCACAGGCCCCATCTGCTGCAGGGTTTGGTTTCCTGGGGCCTGCTAGACCTGACCTGGGGAAGAGACTCTTTAGCAGCTAAAGTGAACTTGGCTTGGAGGCGCATGCGGCCCCACTGACCACGTGGTAGGCCTGGAAGAGCAAAATACATGTCAAAATACAAATACATGTCAAAACCCTAGTCAAAAAGACTAGGGTCCCAAAGCACTCCACCCATGCTAAAGGGCTCCCTGTGCTGAGCTCTCAGGTCTACCGATCTTGGGGTAAGTATACTCGCTGGGATACCTGCTCTAGTTATATATATAAATTTAAATCACTGCAAGCAAGTTGGTCCCTACTCACAGCGAGTCTATAAGCCAGAGTAGGCGGATCTGCAGGTTTCTCAAAGTGTGATTCTTTAGGGGGGTAGAAAGACAGATCCCATTGAGTGAGTATCTTGGAGGGGGTGGAGTGTCATCACTGAGAGAATCGGAAATCTGTAAGATCAGACTCTCTAATCTAGTAACAATACAATGATGAAATCGAGTACCCATACTTCTCATCACAGAACTTTTAGTCTGCTTGGGAAAATAAATTTTGGGTATGTTCGAGGAGAGACTAATCCCCGGAGAAAAACATCATGCTTGGCAAAGTGGAGGAGTTGTGACACACCATAATATGACCACCCAGTAGTATCAGCAAATATTGTGCTTTCCCACCATCTCTTCCTACCTATTTAGTCCATATGATTTCTGTATTTTCCATCTGGAGAAGTTTCATGCATATAATTACCTTTTGTATTGTTGGGGATTAAAAAAGTTATTTACCAAGAAGAAATTAGTGGTCTTACATTCTATTTTCAGCTGCGTTTCTGTCACCAAGATTAAATTTTCAACTCTTGTTCTCTTTTCTTTGTGTCTAACTTTTGCATTCCAGTCACTAACGATTATCGATGCACCAGTCAATCAAATTTCTGATTGGAAGACATTGGTAGACGTCTTCAATTTCTGCATCACTATCTTTAGGGGTTCACTTTTTTTGACCTTGATATTACCGTATATACTCATGTATAAGCTGAGTTTTCCAGCACATGTTTAATGCAGATTTTGTGGTAAAATTAGGTGCCTCAGCTGGTACTCAGGCTGGCTTATACTTGAGTACATGTGGTATTTGAAATATCAGTGATAAAGCTTTCTGTCTAACAGCAACATAAAATACCCCACAGTATGACAAACTGACAGAGAAGTGAGCGTTCATGATATTGCTCTGTAATTTCCTCATTCTCTTGGGTCGCCTTTCTTTGGAAATGATACAAATATGGAGGTTTGCCAGGTAACTGTCTTCCAAATTTCTTGCCATAGACGAGTTAGTGCTTCCAGGGCTTCAACAGTATGCCGAAGCATTCCAATCGATATTCTGTCAAGCCCCACTAATGCCTTAATTGCCCCTTATACATCTTCCTTCATTACTATGGGTCTTTAGTTACATATTTTCTCTTGAAATAGTTGGATTTCACCCCTACTTTTTGGTATGATAAAGGTATGCTTTCCACATCATCTTTTCATGCTTGCTATACTATTTAATCTTTTAAAATGGCAACCTGAAGCTTGACATTTTCTTTCTTTCAGATTGAGATATACTGAACTTGCTTTTCCTCTTTTGTTTTTTATTTCCAGATCTTTGCAATTTTGTAATAATACGTTACTTGGATCTTCTGAGATGTCCTTTGAAATTTTCTGTCAGCTATTTTACTTTGTCAAATCTTTTGTATTTTAGTTGCTACATAATGAAATGTCATGTTCTCATCTGCTGTCTACATTGACCTTTCTTTGCTAATGGCATTTTGTTTTATTCACGTACAATTATTCTTGATGTCATACTCCAGCTCCTCTGGTCTTTGTCATTTTCTTCAATAAGTCAATCTATTCTTGAGATAGGCTAGAAATAGAGGTAGGGCATTAGCAAGGAGATATTTTGACTGTCGTGAACTTCTTTACACTTGCCTCAGCTTCAATCTGCTCTTATCTCTGTTTAATTGATAGCTTGTTCCCTAGGCAGCCCAGGTCAGATTTTGCACTTTTCCATTTTCTCTCTTCATAGATACAGCTAATTTTTTTCCTGAGACTTTCATCTATTGAAGTGTATGTGCATATTCACTGTTCATGTCCTTGCAAATTATATGTGCAACAAAAAAGTGTTGTTTTTCAAAGTTCTGTTATGTGTTCTTCAAATTCATTTCTATCATATTTTCAAACTACTATGTGAAGCCACAATTTCAATCTACTGTTTCTTCTCTTTTTTCCAGCTTTCACTTGCCGATCAGTAAAATTGTCAATGTATCTAGAGTGTATATTTGTTAAATTTCATAATGAGGGAGTTGGTAGAATTATTCAATTGAGCTATTATTAGCTTTAGTGCTTTGTGTGTACATTTGAGCACACGTATTAATCAACTATCTGTTTAGGTGCTATTTCTCTTCAATTTGTCATTTCTGGCATAGGAAATCATAATTCTCTGATTTTATATGCTCAATAATAGTCACTTTCAGCTTACTATAATTGGCTGATTTCAAATGCCCAATACCAGTCACCTTCAGCTTACAAGTGTGAATATTGATCTTGGTGCACTCCATTTCATTTGTGATGACTTCTGATTTTCCTAGGTTCATATATATCAGAAGTGGATGGTTTCTGATATACTCACAGCAAGGGTTCAACAGGCAGTTGTGTAGCGATAATTATTACTTATTATGATAATGATATAGGAATCATGAGAGAGAGAAAAAAGAATAATGCGAGTCAGACATATATTGCTTCAAGGTACATGCTCACCTCCACCCCACTAGATGGTCCACATGGAGAGAGAGAGAGAGAGAGAGAGAGAGAGAGAGAGAGAGAGAGAGAAGGGATTACATGATGAGGTAGAGTGTCCCCTGCTGAAGATCAGGAGAGAGTCGGGCAGGAGAGACAGCCTCTATCCTACATCCCATCCCTATATACCCTCTGGAGCCAATCCAGATCCCTAATTACAGGCAAAAGGTTGTGCCATATGCTCTTATTACAGGAAGGGGGATATCTGTGTCCCCTGTTACCAGGCCAGACCCCAGACTCCTGGAGGTGGCTAAAAAGGCTAGGCTAGAGATCATTAACATCAGCATGTGAATCCACCCACTGGCTTCAAGGGGCGTGAACCATCATCCTAACAGCAGGGGAGTTAGTTCTGTTGTGAGAGGACACAAAGGCCTCAGATAACTGGGAACCACAGAGAGCAGCTAATGCAACTTCCACATCAAATGCTGGTAAACAGCTTGCTTAATATTTCTGAGTGTATGATGTGGAAAAGTCCCATCTTTTCCCCCTAGTACATTCAAAGTTTCAGGTATTAATATATGTTTATAGCTGTTTCTTCCCATTTTGATTTGTGTCCCCTCAGCAAATTAAGGCCCCAAAGGTTTTACTCCATCCTTGTACTTATGTTGGACTCAGGAAGGGCAAATTGTCATTCGTCATGCTGTGAAGGTTTCTGGTTTGAAGGGCTCATCATGTAACACTATGTCTGACAATGTTCTGTCACTATTCATGTTTTCAGTTCATCTGATGTTTTTCTAAGGTTTTTCCTAAGGTTTCATTGGCTGATCCTCTGAGGTGGATCGCCTGCTCCTTTTGCATGGTCTCTCCTTTGTCTGGAATCTCCAGTGAAATCTGTTGACCTTTGGTGTCCCTGATGGTATTTGAAATTTCCGTGACAGCACCACAGCAGCAGGTATGCTGCCACAGTATGACACACTGACAGACAAATGGTGGACACAAGGATATAAAATACATGAATGAATGTTCTTCTTAGGAACATTATTCACTCTATAGTTGGGCATGTTGTTCCAATTTACAAGTAATAATGTGTATGTTTCTATTATTCGTTTAATATTATTTTTACATTAACGGGCGACCCAGACTTCCGTAGCTTCTGACACTAACTTAAAATTCACAGACCTCTCTCATTTCTGACCAAATTGCTACAAATTCCATGGTTTCTGCAGTCCCATGGGGTTCTGTAAATTACAGAATAGTGACCACGACTCAGAAAACAATATATTCATGATGAAAATTTTATTATAGAACAAGGACACAAATTAGACCCAAGCAAAGGAAGAGATGGATAAATTGAGTTCTGTAAGGGCTAAAATCATGAAAGTTCTGTGTATCCAAGGCATGTTAACCCTCTGGTGTATACATATGTGACAATTCACATTAACACAAACATTCATAAAAACAGCAATGTCTTGAGTTTTGAATTACACATGCAGGTCCCTGCATGGTACAAATAGCTTATCTTCGATGGCTAAGTGAAAGGTTGGTGGTTCAGAACCTCCCAGTGGTCTTGTGAATGGAAAGCCTGGAAATATGTTTTTGTAAAAAGCATATCCAAGAAAACCCTATGGAGCAGTTCTATTGTGTGTCACAAGTTATTTACATGGCTTGGGAAGTTGTTGATAGGTGTGAGATGAAATTATATAGACGTGTTTGATTGAATCAATAGGCATAGGGTTGAAGTTAGTCTTTACTTCTTACCCGCCTTGGGAGTCTGGCTGATATCAAAATAGCTCTCACCATCTCATCATGAAGACAGTCTGTCATGATAACCCATCTTGAACATCTCTATAGCATTCTTTAACAATGGGTCAACAATGAGTCATTTCATTTGCATAAACTAACAGGTATGGCTCAGGTTAACTAGGCAATCAAAGAACACAGGAAATCCTGAGGTTTATAGGTTATCACTTGAGAACCAGCATCAATCACCAGATCTATCCTGTGTAGAGTTTATTTATTATTCATTAAATCTGAACTCAAGGAGAAGAAGATATTTTTGAGATGATTTTTCTCAAGGCCCCCATTATGTCCTTGTTCCTCAGACTGTAAATGAAGGGGTTGAGCATGGGCGTGACCACTATGTACATCACTGAGGCTATTGCACTCTTTCTGGGAGAAAAAGTAGCTGCCGAGCTAAGGTAGACTCCAAACACTGTACCATAGAACAAGGAGACAACAGAGAGGTGAGAACCACATGTAGAAAAAGCTTTATACTTCCCACCAGCTGATGGGATTCTCAGAATAGCAGAAGCGATTTGAACATAAGAGAAAATGATTCCCAGGAGCGTAATGCCACCCCACACGCTGGTCACAAAATATTCTAGGATGTTATTGATGAGGGTATCAGAGCAGGCTAACTTGAGGACATGACCAAGTTCACAGAAGAAGTGAGGGATTTCCAGGTCTGTACAGAAGGACAGAGGCAACATCATCAGACTGTGGAGCAGGGCGTTCATGATGCTTATAACCAAGGACAGTGTGATCAGCAGGCCACAGAGGCGGGGACTCATGATGACCGTGTATCTCAGTGGCTGACAAATGGCCACATAGCGGTCATAGGCCATTGCTGCAAGGAGACAATTTTCCAATCCGGCAAAGATCAGACCAAAGCAGATCTGAGTGAGGCAGCCCGTGTAACTGATTGACTTTCTCTGTATATGAATATTGACCAACATCTTGGGGACAGTGGTCGTGCTGAAACAGATGTCATTGAAGGACAAGTTGGAGAGAAAGAAGTACATAGGGGTATGGAGGTGGGAGTCTGAAGTGACAGCCAGGATGATAAACAGATTTCCAATTACAGTCACTAGGTATATGATCAGAAACAGCCCAAAAAGGAGGGGCTGCATTTCTGGATCATCGGAGAGGCCCAGTAGGAGGAAGTCTGCTATACCTGTTTTGTTTTCTAATTTCATGTTGATGCGTCTGGAAAGATAACAGAGGACAGGTCATATAGTCCTTATTTTGGAGAACTTGTTCTATCTATATTGTGAAATAATGTAAACATTAGACCTCTCTCTGTCTTTCTGTTTCTCTGAGCTCTTCATACACATTTCTATCCTATATTTCATGGTTCATTCCAAGAATTTAATAGTCTTTATTCCATATTTTTCAATAATAATAGTGAGAAATTATGCATAATGTCTTTGAGAATCTTACCATCCTTCAAACTCATAGCAAAAATTAAAATGTTACCAATATTTTTTAAAACGTTCCACCAGGCTGAGCCCCAGTGGCGTAGTGGTTGTGCACTGGACTGCGGCCCACTGGGATGGAGGTTCGATTCCAGCTCCACAGGAGCAAAGGCTGGGCCTCCAACTCCCACCACCTGAGGGTAGTGATGCCAAAAAAAAACAAAACAAAACAAATAAAACATTCCTCCAGTTACATTTTGGAGCAGTTGTTCTTAATGCCCATCATAGAGCTGAAACAGCGGGAGGGCTTGTGAAAATCCAAGGCTCAGGCCCAACCTTACAGTGTGGGAACCAGAAGTTGGGCTCAAAGATTTGTCTATCACATTGAGTAACTCTATTTCTTGTCCGTGTCCACACTTTAAAGACCATTTTCAAGGGACCCCAATGGCACTGAGGCTTATGGACTGGATTCTCACTGCTATGTCAGCCTTTATGAATTTTAACTGCTCCTCCACTGCCAGAAATAGCTTCCTGCTCACATGAAAACTTGTGTCTTTAGAGACCCAAGGGTAGCATTTCTACTCTAGCCTATTGGGTTCCTATGAGTTGAAATCAGCTAGGAGGTATTGGGATTTGTTTGGTTCTATATTTTCAACAATTTATAAAAATATTGACATATATAATATATAAATGCTCAAGGAACTGAAGGTTCAGTTTCTCAGTGCATGTTCCAGGAGACTGACCAAGTGTTCAAGGCCACAGTTTCATTTAACCTCCTAACTATCAGCAAGACCTCACAAAGAGGAATGCCAGACAAATAAATAAAAAGGTGAGAGGTTGAACAACACAAGGGGATACTAACTAGGTGGTTCAAAATCAGGAAAGGTGTGCATCAGAGCTGTGTCTTTTCACCCTACTTATTCAAACTTAGCCTGAGCGAATGACCTGGAAGCTGGATCATGAAGAAGAGCATGACCTTAGGAGTGGATAGCTGTATGACAGACGCCAACAACGCTTTCACTTCATTGTTTCTTCCATTTGCTTTAGCTACTGTAAATAGCAAGTTTCAGAATGGCTGACATCTGGCATCACTTTGATCTGTATTTCGTTTTTGTTTTTTTGGTTTTTTTTTTTGCCCTTGAACTTTTTTTTCTTGAAATGGGCAAAGTTTAAAGAGTTGATCATCAGTGTTTCATTAGCAAGTCACACCCATTTCCTTTCTTCTTGTTCTTGGCAATGGTTTTGTTAATGCCTAATGCCGGCTGCAGTGAGTTCCTGAGGCAAGTCTTTCTTCTGAGTTTTTGACCTAGAGATTCCAAGTTAAGCCCATTCATCATAGGAATAAGTAAGGAAGGAGGGTTGTATAAGAGGTCACTCGACTGGACATTAAATTCTAGTGCCCCTTTGTGGAAAGCAACATTTCTACCTCTCTCTCTCTCTCTATACACACACACACACACATATACACACACACACATATACACATACATATGTATTTACAGTCCAATGGCCCAGAAAAACTCTGTTTTACCACTGAGGATTTTGGGACACTAGCCATGGAGTCTTAACCACAGGCAACAACAGAATTAATCAGGTGGTGGAAGATTTGAAATACCACTTACTTGACTTTATTTCACTGTTTTATTCCATACTGATTTGTTTATTCTCCCTCCAACTTATGGATATTTTAATTGAATCATATGCATACAGTTAAAAAACATGCAGCTAAGCACACTTGCTTTGTGGACAAGGAACATTTTATAGCTTTTTAAGGTCTTGATCTTCCCATTAGTATCATGGAAATAAACATAGATTTTAATAGAGTAATTGCAAAGATAAGAAATGACGAGGCAAAATCTTGACCTAAGAATTTGAGACTTTTTCAGTATTTCCAATTGTGATTTTTTTCCTTCTATCAACACAACAGGACTACAGGTGGATCAAGAAGAAGGGAGTGGAGACAAAGAGCACCTTTGGGATTTTAATTTGAAGGAAGAGTTGATGTATGAAAATTATGCTGAGAATGTTTCTCATACATGAGGAGCGGGTGGAGGGAAAACACACTGGTTGATTTCAATGGTTGGTATAAATAGATGGTAAAATATATAGCAATTTAAATGAATAAACCAGACATGAATATCTCAACACAAATAATAAAGCTTCAAAGGAGAAAAATAATTTGTTTAACAAAATATCGATAGCACAAGAAAATTTTAATAAGCTTTAATTTTCTAGGTTTTATAATTTTTATTATGAGTTATAAACATCACAAAAAGTGCAGAGAAAAAATAATAAAGAACTGTTAATCCATCTCACTCAGAACCTTGCAATGAAAATGTATTGCCATATTTGAGCTAATTATTTTTAAATAAATAAAATAATGCATATTTATTTTCAATTCTCTGCCCTCCCATTTTTCCCCTAGATGAGAGAACAATTACACTAAACTTGAGTCGCTATATTTTCTTGTAACTTAAATATTTATTTTGAGTTTATTCATACACACTTTGTTTTGAACTAATATATATACATATATGCAATTACACTATTGCTTTTTATACTATTCTAACATCATTTAGAAACCTTGGTACATTTTCTCTGATCCATTAGCTTTAAACACCTTAAAGCTGTATTACTCTATCACTGTGTTATTCTGTCACAATTTATTGAATCCTTCTCCAACCAATCGATATTTCCATCGTGCCATATACAAACACAAGCCATTGACAAAAATGGCTTTAAGCTAAGCATTATCAAGATTGTGGTGGTTGCTTCTCTGAAGGAGTGAAGGCAAAACAAAAGAGAAGACGAATTTACCATCTTTACAAATATTACTTTGTTACATTAAGAAACGAATAAAAATAATTAGATACTAATATTTCTCGGCTCCTGAAGCACAAAACGATGCTGTGCATGCCAATTCTTCCTTATAAATATTGTGCTAGTTAGTGAAGAGACACCAATAAACTATGGACAAAACGTACCTGATTCTTCAGGTCCTTCCCTTCAGTTCTTATACCCAACAGCAGTGTAGAGATCAAACACTTCCATTACAAAGACAGATTAGGAATTAGATAGTGCATTGAGGGACTGCAGTGTATGAGATGAAAAAGTATCTTATAAATCATGGGATGCAAACCTGATAACCTTCTCTGTACCTTTTCAACCAATTCACAATAAAAATTGGAGAAGCCAGCTCTATATTCTGTCTCCTGCTAAAGCATTTGAAAAAATTAGTGAATTCTAAGTGATGTATTGGAAATTGGGTAAGACAGGGTTTGGACTAAGATGTCAAAAAGTTCCCTGGAAATTTAGGTTTGAATAAAAGACTAGCACAATGAAAACTGCTCAGGAATTGGTGCAAATAAACAAGGAAACGTGTCGAGATGATGAAGGAATATCAGATAGGCACTCAAAAAGCAAATCTACTTTCCTCCTCTTCTACATGTCCTCCCCTCACAGGTGCCCTCACAAGAACTGGCAGACAATGATCTTTCCCTGTTTGGAAAGCATAAACTAGATGAGTACAGATTACCTGGGTACCAGTACTAAGGAATGACATTCAGTTCTCCTTTGAAGGTTGAATGGTAAAAATGGGAGCTCTGGTCTCAGAGAGCACAGAAAGCCAAGAAAAGACTGAACTTCTGTGTAGAAATGATGGTCTTTTGCATGAAGCTCAGATCTCTGCCTACTGACCTAAGTATTGAGTGGGTGGTCATGGGCAGAGTATTTTCAGTCTTTGTAGCCCTGGAGAGGCCTGAATATCCAAAGTGCCTCATTAGTCAAGATCTTTTGTTGTCATTTGTATCTCAAGACAGTACAAATCTTCAAGGAATAAGGCTCAGAGAATGAACTTTGACTGACTTCCATATCCCCAAAGGCTATACATATGCTATATCCCTCCTTCCAACATTTTCTGCATGGATCTAGCTCAAGGACATTTAGGTATATGGACATACTTCCCTTCTGTGATTGATTCTAATGTTCATTTTTTAGGTGCACTGAATGGAAAGTCTATCCTAAAATCAATGTCAGAAAGAATAACAATATATTTAGGTTCACATATATAGCTACACATATAATTATATCATCTTTGAACATATTTATTTATAAAGCCACTCATCTTTCCTCATCAGGCTGTGATGGCTTAAATTTTGCTGTGGTGCTAGAAGCTTTGCTACTGGCATAATTCAAATGTCAGGAGGATCAACCATAGGGGATAAATGTCAACTTATCTTCCTAAGACAGACTAGGAATCTACTTCTAAAAATATTGACCTACTGGAAATTTTAAGGATTGCAGTGAAACAGTATGTGTTATTGTTTTGAAAGATCACCATTAGGCAAAACTATTATAAAGGACCTTTTTTTAAGTCTTAATAAGCAAATATGATACTTTGAGAACCAAAATGTGCCTTACACAAATCATGTTATTTTCAACATGATATTTCAACTACTACATGCCTCATGGTAACCCCATGTATGGCAAAAAAAAAAATACCCATTTGTGGCAACTACATAATCTCCTCTCAACTTAGTTTGTCAGTAAGGTGATCTCATTTGGAGGTGTTATGGGGATAAATAGGTCACCAGAGGCAAGACCTACACATTCTCTACTTTGTCTTCCTGCTGACAAGCCGGATGGAGCTACCGAGATGCAACCAGAACCCTGAAACTGAAAAAGCCACATGGAGATCTACATCAGCAATGCAATGCTTCCACTGCTACTGAATTCACAAAATACTCCACCCACTGGCCTATGATCTTCCTGCGTTCAGCATCAGTGCATGGCTACATGAGTCTAAAGAGGAATGTATGGACTAGAATTGACATATTGGCTAATATCGGGTATATGGATTTGATCTGGATTATGCTGGGATGCTTTCTTAATATACGATTGCTCTTTGATATAAGTCCTCTTTTACACATATATGAGTGTCTCTGGATTAGTTTCTCTAATCACGCTAGACTACCACAGACTCCTGTGCTTTCTTGATAGTAATTGCTATATTTGAGGCCTTTCATTTAATTGTTGCCCTTTTCCTTCCCCAGAGACTGATTACCTGTCCAAAGTATATGTGATGAAGACTTAGCATATTTGATTTTAAGGTGCATTCTGACTGTATGCAAGATTACAGTTTTGGAAACCCAGTGGGCAGTTCTGTTCTGTCTTGTGGGGTCGCTATGAATAGAAATTCATTTGACAACACACAACAATAACTATAGGCTGTGGTGTTGGTGCACTGACAAAGACTTATCACAAATGTTTATTTTAAAGTTGTCAAGAATTTTGTGAGTTTATTTTTAAACAACCAAACTCCAGCCAATTGCCATGGAATTAATACCAAATTATGTTACTTCATCTTTCACACTGTACAGTATAAAATCACTCCATATAGTTTTCTTGGTTATAATTTTATGAGAGTTTACATATCACCAGTTTATTTGTCTTTGATATTACACCAGGAGTTCTTATATGAACTGTTTGGACCATCCAAGAATATTTGGTGCAGCACAGGAATCATTAAGATTAAATTATAAAAATAAAATAAAATATAAAGAGCACTATTGACACAGTCTGCCACTTGTCTTTCAGTTTTTCATACTGTTGTGGCCTGTCTGTTGCCTTGAAGCTAGAAGCTATGGTCCTGGTATTTCAAATACCAGCAGGATAATCCAAGGTGAGTAGGATTCAGCAGAGTTTCCAGACAAAGAATAAGCCATGAAGAATAGGCTGCCCACTTCGACACTGAAAGCATCATGAATAGTAGCAGAACATGGTCACAAGTAGTGCTGGAAGATGAGCCCCTCAGGTTAGAAGGCACTCATAAGGCAGAACAACTGTCTCAAACCAGAGTCAGCTATAATGAAAAGAATATAGAAAGCCATTGGCATCTTGATTTGCTGATGGAACACTACTCAAAATGAGAAGAAAGCATTGCAAATGTCTACTCATCATTGGAATTTGAAAGTACAAAGCACGAATCCAAGAATACTGAAAGTCATGAAAAATGAAATGGACCACATAAAGATATGTATGCTCTAGACAAGTGGTTCACAACCTTCCTAATGCCATTACCCTTTAATACAATTTCTCATATTGTGGTGGCCGACAACCATAAAATTATTTCTGTTGCTACTTCATAACTAATTTTGCTACTGTCATGAATCATAAGGTGAATATCTGACATGCAGGAGATATTTTCATTGTTACAGATTGATCATAACATGTTTTTTTTCAACCATAGGATGCACCTGATCATAAGTCACACATCATAAGGAACACAAGAAAAAATATTCTGAACCAAGAAGTATCAGTATACAAGAATGTTCTGGACCATAAGACTCTACCTCATTTTTCCTCACTTTTGGGAGGCAAAGTGCATCTTATGGTCTGAAAAATATGGTAATTAAAGCATAGAGATAAATCACAAATCAACATGTATTTATATATGGTGGAATATTTATTTCTAATTACAAATAAATGAAATTTTGCTTTGAAGGGTGTGTAGCATGGCTAACAGTCTTAACATAAAAATAGTAAACTACATGGCTACATTTTTTGACTGTATGTATAAAAACCCAAGGTCGGTGTCAAGGTTGAGATACTTTCTCACCATATTAGAAATTCTCAGGGCAGTTTTTGCAAGACATAGTGAAGATTATCTTCCACAAAAAGTCAACTTCTGTATGTAGATTTCATAACCAAAAAACTAGAAAAGCCTGTTTCACATAGATGTGTTGCTGGAAATGGAAGAAGGTGCAGCACAATCTCAAATAGAACAGGATATGACTGGAAACAGAACTTTGTATCTGGCATTGTAGAGAAACCACTTCTTGCTACATTGCTGTTAATAAGTTCAATGAACTCCTCTTGTGCTGTCTCAGAAAAACGTGATGAAATTTTGTCTGCAAGAGTTCTTTCACAGAAATTATCATCATAATCCCTTTTTACTAACTCAATGTCATGTTCCTCAAAAAAAGCAAATAAAGTAGGCAACATGTCAATTTTCTTTTAATCCAATCTTTTTTGTTATTTGAGAAAGCTGAAAATTTCATTTTCAGATCTTTTCAGACAAATCAAGGCAGGCTGCGTTGGGTCCTTGCCCTGATAAATTTAACTCATTCAAGATGGCAAAATGTCAACCAAGTAAGATAGTTTCTGAAGTTCCCTTGTATTGTGGAAAAGTGCTTTGAACTGCATGATCTTGCTTTCTGATTAAAAAACAGTTTGAGTTAATCCCAAAATCAAAAACACATTTTAAAACATTTCCTTAAATGTGAAATAGCAGAGCGTTATCAGCGCAATCTTGTTGCATAACTGTAGAAACAGTTGACTAGTTTAAGTACTTGCCTTTATAAAATGGACAGAACTTATGACTCTATTCATTACTTCTTGTAACTCTTGAGGCAGCATCTTCCTTGCTAATATTTGCTAATGTATAAATACAGTGAGTTCTGATGACTTCTGATGACTCATTCAGTACCAAACGTTGAAATCCAGATCAATACCCTAGCATAGCTGAAGCACCTGTGCAAACACCACAAATATTTTCCTAAGGAATTTCTATGAGTCAACATTGACTTTAAGCTAGTGAGTTTGGTTTGGCTTTGAAGTATTCATTTATTTCCTCAAGAAATTGTTTAAGTTTCATACATGAAACGATGCAAATATTCTTATAAAAGTAGTTATGTGATAAATACGATTTTTGTTTCCTTGGCAGTGATGTTAGAAACACTCATTATAGTAAAATGAAAACATGTTCTTAACAATAAATAAATATTAAATGTTGTCTTAATGTACTTAGTAACTTGTTTATTTGAAGATTGAGACTAAACTCAAGGATCTTGTCCCATGCAACAGACAGCAAACTCTGAGACTCACTTTATGCATAAATAAAACTCTTCATGCTAGACAAATGTTCCATTTCCAGTAATTTGGAACACTTACTATGATAGTATTGTACTATTACCCATGCTAGTGGTATATTAGTACTATTTTAGATTGTGACTACTTATATGTCCAACATATTTTAAAGCAAGAGTTATAAATGTTATTGTGCACAAAGCTTACAATGTTACTTTGTATGCAAGTGCTTTCCAGTTAAAATTCCACTTGACTGGATTCATTGCCATGACCCATCTTTTCAATTTTGCACCTAATCTGGGACTGAGGCTCCGATTGGTTGTAACAAAGGATGGATGTAAGAACATACTTGTTCCTCCCATGACCCTCTAATTTGGAGCTGCTGTCAACTTTTCAGAACTCTGCTTTTCAGTGACACTCAACTCATAGATTGGCTCACAGATGATGCTCATGATGACAGAGCTTCTTAAGTGTTACAACAGGCTATAATTTAGGTGAGGAATATTCAGGACACAGTTGGTCAGTCAGGATAGTTTCCTCTGGTTATGGGCATGCTCCAGGTCTGATAGCACATTGAGCTATGAAATGGTGGGTCAGCAATGTAAAGCCACTAGCTGCTACGAGGGAGAAAGACGAAGCTTTCCACTCCCATAAAGAGTTAGAGTTTCAAACCCACAGGGACAATTCTACTCTCTCCTATTGGCTTGTTATCACTCAAAAGTGACTTGATGGGTTTGAGTTTTGATTTGCTTTGTGTTCTTTTGGTGCCCATAGACAGGACTCTTTCTCATGCCAAACCATTTGGTTTGATACCTGCTTGGTTCAATCAACATTATAAAGCTCTTTGAAGGCTGCCAAAAATGTTCAAAGGGTATGATGCTCCACTGTCAACCTTAGCCTAAAGTCATTGAACTACAGCTCTGTGGGTCAGCAAAAGCAGCTCCCAAACTAAGAGCTCAGAGACAACCCACTTCATAAGCCAGCCTCCTGCCCCTAAACACTCAGCTTTATTTGTTTGGTGGGCTGTTAAATCTATACTTCTGGCTACTCCTCTGCCAGTCCTCCAGTGTCAACACTGTCTGCTGGATCAAGAAGCTTTGATGTTCAGGGATCTCAGGAACCAAAGGACATGCTTCATTCCTTGCTCTTCATTCTTTTTGGTAGAAATGTCCCCTTTCCTGCTTCTGAGATGGCTTACATTACAGCCAATAGGATGTTAAGCACAATGAACTCTGTTAACAACTGCCTACAGCTGACTTATATAAACCAATCTACAATAGAACCCGACCGCAACACTAATCCACTCTAGAAGGAGGGTTGAGATACGAGGCAGTGGAGTACCGAATCAGTTTTTCCCATGAGAATTAACTGAAAACACATCAATTCATTTTTACCCTAACCTTGCCTTTTTATACAAAACAGTGCACAGACATGTCAAAGTAGATAAGCTCAGCGTTAAAGAATATAATTTAAATAAGACATCCATTTTACAAGTCTCCAACAACTGAAGTATGGCCCATACCTTGAGGCTGATGAGGATCTGGTTCTCTGATGTTGTTCCCCATGTTCCTGAGCCTGCCCATGCCACCTCCTGCCCTCTTCCTTCTCCCCCAGGTTCCCCAGGAACCATCAATTCAGTCGTTCTTTCCTCCAGATTGTCCATCAAGGAATGCTCCCTTCTCGATTTGTTCCATTTTGGGGGGCTCAAACCGTGTTGCTTCCCTACCATGTGACACACAAAAGGTCTTACATTCCTGTCTGCTTTCAGTAAAAAGACAACAAAGTCCCATTGTCTTTTGCCCACTCCTCTCTGTGTCCCATTAGCTCCCAGCAGGAACATCAAAAAGTAGGAGTCCAGGCGATGCAGTGTTTTCTTGTCCAGTTTCAATCAGCACAGAAACCATCAGTACTTCTAATTATCTTTTGCACTCTCAGAAACCCCCAGCAGGGGGGAGGGGAGGGGAACGCTAATGCATCAGCATAGATTCTATGGCAGGGATCCCAAAACAGCTCAATAACACTCCAGGGGTATTTCAACATTCTTAAATTCTAAGATATACATACAAATATATCCACCAGATTTTCTTCATTAATCTCACTGTACTTACAAAAGCTGTTTTTAGAAGCAGCACCCCTGGGTCATACAAATGGTCATGTATTTGGATAAGAAAAGTTTCAGATCATCCAGAGGCACTTTGGAATAAAGACATGGTCATGGCTGTAGAGAACAGTTCGACTCTAACAAAATGAGCAAAAAAACAAAACAAAACTGAGAGTAAATCTGATGGATTTTTCTTGTTTGTTTTGTAATAGGCCAAGTCTGTTCAATTGATGAATTCTAGTTTAATCATCTTGAAAGGAAAATTGCAAAGAAAAATTAGATTTGCAACTATTCACAGAGCTTCTTGGCACCACTGAATATTTATATTTTGTTGTTGGTGCCACACTTACCTGTTGCTGTCCCCTTCCTCCAAATTAATATATCTACTGTTTAGATAATTTACCGCTCTTTTTCCTCAAAGGATGTGTATTTTGGGGGGAAATCTTTTCTTGATATTTTTATGATTGTGGCCTCATAAGCTATTTCGCAATGGTGATGAATTAATATCATGTACTTCAGACATGCTATCAGCAGATATCAGTCCCTAGAAAATGATACCCTCCTTGGTCAGGTAGGTGAGTGACAAGGAGGACATTCAAGAAGATGAATTAAGACAGCGACTGAAACGATGGACTTAAATATAACAATTATGAGACTGGCACAGGAGAGGACAAGGTTTCATTTTGCTGTATATTGGGGTGCCATAATTTGGAACTGACTCAATGACACCTAACATCAACAAGAACAACAACAGTATTTTCATTCGGTATAATATCCTCAAGGTTCATCCATCTTATGAAGTGTTTCACAGACTCATTGTTACTCTTTAACATTTCATTTCATAGTATTATTCCATTATATGCATTATATGTAACAAAATTTATCATTCTTTTGTAGGTAGACATTTGATTTTTCCTCTTTTTTATATCTGTGTTTCATGAATCACATTTCTCCACTCTAGCTCTCTAATAGTGAGATTGCTAAATCATATGGCATTCCCATTTCCAACTTGTTGAGGAAATACCACACAGTTTTCCACAGTGATTTGATATCAGCCATGTATGAGGGTTCCAGTAACTCCATATCCTTTGAAGCATTTGTTGCTTTCTGTTTGGGTTTTTGAGTGTTAGTATTCATGCTGAGGTAAGGTGGTATCTCATTGCTTTGTTTTCTATCATCTAATGTCTAATGATCTTGAGCATTGCTTCTGGCCTTGATAGATGTCTTCTTTGGTCTGTTCATATTATTGGTCAATTTTTAGATGGAATTATTTGTCTTTTTCTTGTTGAATATCAAATACATTTTAGAGATTAACCTATCATATTTGTTGTTCGCAAATTGTTGTCCAGTTCTGTGAGCTTTCTTTTGATATTTGGTGTAGCTTTTGTGAGTTCTACTCCTTTAAAGATTTACTGCCCCCAGAATCTTATATCAGGTCATTATGAGTCTGAATGGATTCAATGACAGTGGAATTTTTTTTCCCTTAGGTTTTTATTACATATTTGTATGGCGTTTGTAAATATTATTTTCTCCCAGATTTCCTTTCCAGAGTTCTCTTTATTAATGTAAAAGAGTCCCATTGCTTTTTGTATGTTGACTTTTGACACACCACTTTGTTAAATACTTTAACTGGTTCCAGTCATTGTCTTGCTGAATATTTGGGGCCAGGGATTTCTAGTTGTAGGATAATATCATCTGAAACTAGGAAAAGTCTTATCTTTCCCTTGTCAATTTGGAAGCCATTTATTTCCCTTTCCTGCCATATCACTTTTTCACACTCCTGAATAATATTGAATTGGATTCTTTTTTTTTTAATAGGAATCTTGATAGAGGATATCCTTCTCTGGTTCCCATTCATAAGGGGTCTGCTTTAAATATGTCTCTTTTGGGATTTTTGTTGGTAAGGGTTTGATGTATATGCTTCTACTTATCTTGACAAATTTCTCTCCATTCCATCCACTTCTTTTTAAAGCATTTTTATCCAGGATGAATATTGGATTTTACCAAATGATCATGTGGTTCTTTCCCATTATTATTCTTTTTTATGTGGTGGAATATATTGATCTCATCATATGAGTATTAGATGTTTCACAATACCTTAGAATACAACTCAATGTCTTCGCAGGAGCTTTCAAATTATTAAATGAGGCCTTGTAAGGAAACGTAGCAAAGTTCATGGCAGAAAGTAAATGGCCAAATAGTTTGTTATAATTCACATGAATCCCATAGGCATTTATGGCTGGATTTTCTTCTATTTTTGTGACTCATGACTCAGTTAATTGGTATCTTCTCCTTTGGTATATGAAGTCAGAGGCCTATTCCCTAGTCTGAATCTCATTCTTTTTTGTGGCTCTCCCTTTTCTCTGCTATATTCCATCTTGTCAAAAGTAGCATAGAATGCTCCTCATCCACAAGACCTCAGAATATGATCTTTGGAAGTCAAGACAGCTCCCTGGTTGTCAGAATGTCCAAACACTTAGGTCAGTTTTGAAAATCCTTTTTGGCCTGGTTCTCCGAGGCATTCAATGTGACTGGATTGTTCACTACTCATTTGCCTTTTGTTCTTCAACTATCTCTTTCTCTTTCTGATTTTTATATACTATTCGCTCAATTTTAGACAATTGTCTTTTCCTGAACACCATCATCCTATCTTTACCATTTGTTAAAACTCTCCCAAAGAGACTTCCAGAACTTCTTTGATAGATTCCTAGATAGGTGTTCTTATTGTATCCCATCTTCCCACTACAAGATTAACATCCCATTCCATTGTAATTATGTGATAAATACTAGCCTCCCAAACTTATTGGTAAGCCACAACCACAAAAACCATGTCTCTCTTACACATGATTGTATTGCTAGCACCGAACATCAAACTAAAGCCATTGTTTTTATTAGGTCCCATTTAGTTGATTTTGACTCATAGTTTCAAGAGAACGAAACACTGCCCAGTCCTGTGTCATCCTCACAATTGTTGTTCTATCTGCGTCCATAGTTGCAGCCACTGTGCCCATTTTATTGAAGGTCATTCTGTTTTTCACAGACTTCCCACTTTACCATGCATCAGGTCCTTGGCAGGGACTAGTCCCTCCTGATAGCATGTTGATACCATGTGAAATATAGTCTTGTCATTCTCATTTCTAACGAGAATGATGGCTGTACTATTTCCAAGCAGATTTGTTTGTTCTTTTTGCAGTCCACAATAATTCCAAAAGTCTTTTCAATATCAAAATTCATATAGACCACTTCTTCTTTGTATTCCTTATTCATTATTGAACTCTTATGTGTATATGAGGTTGTTTACAATTCAACAGCTTGGGCCAGACCCACCTTAGTTCTCAAAGGGACATCCTTGGATCTTCAACACTTAAATAGGTCTTGTGCAGCAGATTAAACCAACACATTATGCCATCTAATTTCTTGACTGCTGCTTCCATGAACATTAATTGTGAATGGAAGCAAGATGAAATTCTCGACAACTTAAATCTTTTCTTTGTTTATCATGATATTGTCAATTGGTTCAATTGTAAGAACTTTTATTTTCTTTACAATGAGTTGCAATACATACTGAAAGCTGCAGTCTTTGGTTTTCAGCAGCATGTGCTATAAGATGGCCTTATTTTCAGCAAGTTAGAATGTGTCATCTACATATCACAGTTTTCCTCTAATCCTGATATCATATTCTCCTTAATCGACTTAAGTATAGGCACTCAATATGTTTTTGTTATGTCTTATTGAATTCTGAATCAGGTGATATCTAAACTGGTTGCCCCCCAAAGTTTTTTTTTTTCTGAGAAGACAGAAACATGCTAAAAAAGACTCAGTGATTCTAATCCCTGACAAAATAATTACAGAGTCGTCTTGAGATTTTCTTTAAGCATCTGAAATGAAAAAATCAAGTTAACCACTCCTTGAATTCTTCCCACTTTCAGACTTGTGTCCAAACCCTGGAATTTTAGATTGAATCTTCTGAAAGCTCCCAGGTGTGCTACTGGTCAGGAAGAGGAGGCAATTTTTCTGTTGATAAGATTCCTTAGGGCTCCCTTCAAATCCCTGTTCCTCAGGCTATAGATAAAGGGGTTCAGCAAGGGAGTGACTGCAGTGTACATTACAGCAGAAGCCTTTTCCTTCACAGCTGTGCGGACAGATGAAGGGCAAAGATAGACCCCAATGGTGGTCCCATAGAGAAGGGCGACCACCGAGAGGTGAGAGCTGCAGGTGGAAAAGGCTTTTTTTCTCCCGTTTGCTGAAGGAACCTTCATGATGGCCACAGTGATGTGAACATATGAAGCCAGGATGCAGATAAAAGGAACCGCTAACACTAACCCTGCCACAATGAACACAAAAACCTTGTTCATGGTAGTGTCGGTGCAAGACAGACGGAGAAGAGGAGTGAGGTCACAGAAGTAATGAGGAACCACATGACTGCCACAGAAAACCAGGTGAACCATGAGGAGGATATGGGTGAGGGACATGAAGAAGGAAAATATCCACGGGCTACCAGCCATCAGGACACAAAGACGTGGGCTCATGATGGTAGTGTAGTGCAAGGGGTGACATATGGCCACAAACCTGTCATACGCCATCACAGCAATTAATAGACTGTCAATAATGCCAAAGAAGTGGAAAAAGTACATCTGAGTTAGGCAGCAAGGATAAGAGATGGACTTTCTCCCCGTCTGGATGCTCACCAGCATTTGGGGGATGGTGTCCGTGGTCAGGCAGAAATCAACTAAGGAGAGATTGGCCACAAAGAAGTACATGGGGGTTTGGAGGTGGGAGTCAGAGGCGATAGCCAGAATTATTAACAGGTTTCCCATGGCTGTGACCAAATACATGCAAAGGAACAGAGCAAAGAGGAGAGTCTCCTGTTCTGGGTCTTCTGAAAGTCCCAGAAGGATGAATTCAGATGCGCTGGTTTGATTCCTTAGTTCCATGGCTGTGATTCTTCTGTAAATAGTGAAAGTGGAGGTGACATAAATGCTACAGACAGGATTCAGGGATGTTATACAAGAATATGTTCAATTGCATATTTGGAATAATTACATATCAGTTTATATTTTACATGTAGGCATTGACATAGTATTTAAAGCAACATGCATATCTGCTGAGTTATTCACATATCAAACATAGATGGAAAGGATATGAACATTGACCACGAACATTGACACTATTAAAACTGTATCTCAGAATAAAATTAATCGAAGCAATAATAAATGATGCTTCAGAAGCAATGGCTAATGTTCAAATCTGCATACACTCGTTAATGTAGGAAAACTTTATATACCTAAACAATAAGAAATAGACAAATGCATTCAAATAATGTGAATAAAAATTCTAGGCAACTCATAGTTAATTTTAAATAGTTTCACCAGGAACTATTAAACTCATATAACAAAGTAGTAAAACACTAGGCTAATAAAGAAAATCCAGGTCCTTTATACCTACATATTAATTATACTTTAATTTTATTAAAAAAGAAAGATGACACAGTTGTAAAGCTAACAAAACATGTACACCATGTATAAGAGGGGACCTTTTGATGAAAGAAGCCAAAGAAGGTATCAACAAATGGGTACATATTCCAGATTAGTACAGGAAGACAATACTATTCATCTTGGATTACTTGCAACTCCATCGAGAGATCCAGCACATCCCAGTCAACATTGTAACAACTTATTTTGTGTGTCCTCGCAAACTGATTCCAAAGTTTATATCAAAAGACAAAGACCGACAAAAGCCAACACAGTGTTGAACAGTAAACAAGTTGGACTGACGCTCACATGAAGGTCTTCAATCAGACTGCAGTGTTTAGGACCATGCGATATTGGTCAAAAGGAACACAAATAGATCAGTACAGAGGGCGCCAAGTTGGCCCACTCAAATATATGATGGCTTTCTGCTGACAGAGGGGCATGGTGGGGGAGGATGTGCAAGGTTCCCAGGAAGAAAGGGCACAGAGAGCACTCATGTTCCTACAGCAGGGTTGAGCCTTACTGGGGACAGTGGCACCTGGGAAAAGCTAAATCCCTCTCCCATATACACATATAAGTTCCAGAGATCAAGCACCCAGAACTCCTGAATCACAGTAAGAAAAACAAACAAACAACAACAACAACAACAACAACAAAGGAGTCTGTATTAGTTCTCAGAAGAAATACCAAACACATTAATTCTGGGTCAATTATGACTCATAGTAACAATCTGTTGTTAAAAGGACCTGTCCTACGTTTTTACCAGGTCTGTGAATCTTTGAAAAGTGTTGGATCTTTACCTCACCCCCACCCCCTACCAGCACAGCTGGCAGTTGTGATTTGGGGCTAGTCGGTGAGTTCTTGACCGTTGCGAAACCAGAATATTCAATGAGAGAAATTTCTCACAAACACAGGAATGTAAACTCTAAGCCGAGAGAAAAGATAACAAGATGATTTTAAACACTAAAATACAAATGAAGGCAAAACGTGAGAAAAAAATTTTTTCTGTGAAAGTCTGACTAATGGAATAAGTTGGTCATTTTTAGTCTATGGTATTAGATAAGCTTAAAATAGCAAGAAACATACAGAAAATGAAGTAGCAGAAATTGGGAAACAAGTTAAGGAATAAAATGACTTGACAAGGAAACTGAAAACAGAAAGAAAAAGCAATAACTGAGTAACTGAACTTATGAAGTATCAGGAAAAACTAAAGAACAAATAATAAACACAAATGAACTGTGGATTTACAAGAATTACTGCAATTCCAGACTACCATTACAAGAAAAAAGAAATAGAAACAATCTTCAAAGAATTAATTTGATAGAATCTTTTGAGATATTAACCAAGAACCAAGCCTTCCTGTATAAACACAGGAAAACAATAAATCCCAACCAGGAAAGACAAAAATAACATCCCCACACTATATTCTAGCCTAATAAAATTCTTGAAAACCAAAGTAATGAAAGAATTCTGAAAGCAGTAAGGGAAACCCCAGTTTAAATGCCAATGATTTTCATGAATTTATCCCCAGAAATTCTAGAGGTCTGAAGACAATTGAGAGACATATATAAAATATTTTGTCAAAATAATTGCATACCAAGAAACGTTTACCTTACTAAAATGAAAGGAAAAGTAAAACATCCCAAAACAAATAATTTCTGGGAATTTGTGACTACTAGACCAATTTGCAAGTCTTGCTTTAGTATTAGTCTGTGAAAAGTCAAGATCATGAAATAAATACTTGTATCTATGCATTATAGTAAATAAGTACAAATATAGTAAGGAGACAAAGATCTCCCCAAACCGTAGGACCTATGTAGTCATATGGGCCAACCATACGGTACCCTCTCAAAAAATGGAGTTGTGCTCAGTGAAGAGCTTTTGTTGTGCGAATTTGTCCCAGAAGCTGAGCATCCAGCAACTTGCTCTGAGTTAGTGCACCCATTGGTGTTGTCTGGGAAAGTTCTCTCAGGTTACAGTGATTTTTTTTTTTTTTGGTAAAAGCAGTTTCACTAAAATGTTCTTTTTTCCTGACTGATTTCAGAGAATAGCGCAGCTGTGAAACTTTTGTTTCCTGCTCAGGAAACATGCTACAGAAATGTGGTGGTGTTGAGCAGAGTTTACAAGGACAACACTTTGGGGGAAAAGAAACTTTCAAGTTTACGAGTGGTTTTCTGATTTCAACAGAGGTTAAAATGTCAATAAATGAAAAACTTTACTCTGGTGGTTCTGATTGTCCATCAACTTCCGGAATGGACAAAACTGTCCCCTGGTAGTGCCTTTGGAGTTCTTTCCACCATGAGAGATTGTTAGTCGAGCTTTCTATTTAGAGGTTCTGAAAAGATTGTGGAGTAGTGTGTGACAAAATTGGTTTGCGGGCTGAGCCCCAGTAGCGAAGTGGTTGTGAGCGGGACTGTGGCCCACAGGGTTGGCGGTTCAAATACAGCAGCAGCTCTTCAGGAGCAAGGCTGGGCTTCCTACTCACACCAGGGGAATGATGCCCTCCCACCCCCCAAATGGCCTGATTTGTGGCAGAAGGGACGTGCGACTATCTCAGCTCACCAGCTGTGGGGCAAAAACATGTCTCTCTTGGCTTATGCTCTTGACTCACCTGAACTCATTCTGCGCAACTGATTTTTTTCCTGTGAATAAAGAGGGGCATGAAAGAACAGCAATTTTATGACACAGAAGAAACAAACGAGGGAGGTGCTAGCAGTCATGCAAGCAGACAAGTTTGAAAAATATTTCCAAGAATGGAATTGCAGATTTGACAAATGTATTAAGTGTGATGGAGGGTACTTTGATGATGATAAGGTTGTTTTGTAAAATAAAAAAAAATTAAATGCAGCGCTTTGGGGAAAAATGCATTTTGGGGGAGGAGCTTTACCTCTTCATATGAGACTTTCAAGAAATAATCTCAATAATTTAACTCTGCCAAAAGTACAAACTCGTTAGAAAAAAGCATAAAGTAGAAAAGGATGCACACCAAAAGAAATGAAGGAGGGCGGAACATGTAAAGAATAGATCTACTAGGTGAAAGTGCTATATTAACTGCTGTTCAAACACTATGCTAATTGGCATTGAAATTGTAAGTTGTTCAATGTTATGAAAATGGTAACTACTAAAGAATAACCTAGGAGGGAATACTCAGAAGAAAAGATGAACACAAATATCTTCGTCACAAGAAATCAACCAAATACAAATGAAGACAGAAAATAATTGGATAAAAAATAAAGATGCAAAACACTCACCAAACAAGAAAATGAACGTGTTAGACACATTGCTTTTAATAGTAAGAGGTAAAGACCCATGACGCATTCTTTTGTTATCTACAAGTAGCACAAATTTGACATACGGACACAAACCAACTGAAAATAAAAGAATGTACAAAAATACCCCATGAAACCAGGAAATACAAAAGATGCTAAGTGGCCATACTGATGAAATAAATTTAAATAAGAGAATTACATAATAATAAAAGAATCAATTATGCAAGAGAGTACATTACTATTTTAAATATATATGCAAATATTCACAAAGTACAAACATACATGAAACATAGCAATTAATGAAGAAGGACAAGTAGACAGACAACTCTACAATATTACTAGGGACTCCAAAATGACACTCAATTGGGTAGAACACTTAAAGGAAGCTCACGAAGGATATTGAGAACTTAATTAAAACTGTAAGTAAGTTAGGCCTAATGGACATATATGGGACACTTTACCTAGTATCAAGACAAAACATATTCTTCTCCAGTACACACAACTCATTTCCCAGAACATGTTTTAGGGAACAAGACAAGTTACAACAAATTTTAAAAGATTGAAATTTAACAAAGATTATTCTGCCTAAAGTGGTGTGCAAAACCATAAAGCCATAAAAAATACAAGGTAAAAAGTAAATTCATGGAAACAAAGTCACTACAGAGAAATGTTCAGGTCATAGGATAAATCAATTTATTCAATTCAATTCAATTATAAATTTAAAAATTCCTAGAGCTAAACAATATTGAAAGCACAGCACATTGAAATCTTTGAGATGCAAAAAAAAAAAAAACAAACCAGAACTTTAGGAAAACTCATAGTAATAAATGCCTATATTTTTAAAGATAAAAGTTCCAAAGCTCACACACTTAAAGTGTGGCCAGCCACTTAGACAATAGAAATGAAAGAGCAAAATAAGCCAAAAACAATGAAAAAATTAATAATAAATATCAGCAGAAATAAAGAAAGGTAAACAAATAAGAAATTAAAAAATTATACGATAAGCAAGATGCACAAAAGAAACAGAAAGCAGAGAGGCAAATGCAACAATTAAATAATTAATTGATGACTTTATAAAAGATCTAATAGTGATAAGGAAAATCATCATTTATTTATTGTAGAAATTGTAGCCCAATAAATGTATGAACTTAAACGAAGTGAACAAATTCCTAGAAATATGCTACTCACCCAAATTAACACAAATTCACTCACTGCCACTGAGTTAGTTCTGACGTACAGCAACCTTATAGGACCAAGCAGAACTGCCCCCTGGGGTTTCAAAGATTTTCAGTCTTAACAGGAATCCTTGTAGGAGCAGCCAGCTTCATCTTTTTTTCCTGTGGAGAGTTTTGCAGCCGACATACATGAAAACAGGTTTATGGTATTAAGAACTTACTGCCATACAGTCAATTCCATAGACTAAAAATTATGGTAGCAGACAGTCTCAACTTTCATCCAAGAAGTGCCTGGTTGATTTGAACTGCCCACCTGTTGCCCACAGTTTAACACTTACATGACAGTACCACCAAGATAGAGAAATGCAAATCAAAAGCCTAATGATATACCATTTCATACCAACATAAAGGATACTAATTATTCATGTACCCCCACAAAAGATAGCAATCAATTCCATAGTGATTACAAGTTCAGCTGCAATTTTCCAGATCAGCCATTTGAAACCAGCAGCCACTTTGAGGGAGAAAGAAGGAGGAAGGATATTCTGTGATGCTCACCTCTCTAACACGATTGCGGAAGACAATATGAGTGCATAAGCTAATGTGGTGAAGAAAGATGATGGTGCCTGGCTATTATGAGATAGAGAATCTGGGTTTTAAAAACTCGAAGTCAAACAAGTGGCCATCTAGCAGGGAAGCAACAAAGCTCACATGGAAGAAGCACACCAACTAGTATGATCACAAAGTGTCAATGGAATCAGGTATCAAAAAACCCAAAGTCAACGACTATTTCTATGGGAATAAGGGAGGTCAGAATGGAGAACCAAAGTCCATCTGTAGATATTTGGACATTCCCTCACAGAAAGGACAAGCCAGCTAAGGTGCAGTATAGCTCTGATGAAACACACAAAATTCCTCTAATTCTTTAATGCCCCCCCCCCCACTATCATAACTCAGTTCTATTTTACAAATCTGACCAGAGCATTAAAGTGGTACAGATAAAATTTCTGGACACATAGAATCCAGGACAGATAAAACCCTTAGAACCAATAAAGAGAGTAGCAATACCATAAGGGTCAGGGGGAAGGAAGGTGGGGGAAATAGGAGAAATGGGGAACTGATTACAGTGATCAACGTCACACCACCACCACGACCTCACCTCAGGGTAATGACTAACAGAAACCTGGGTGAAGGGAGATGCTTGACAATGTAAAACATGAAAATAAAAATAGCTTGTAAATTGTCAAGGGCTCACGAAGATGTGAAGGTAGGGAAATGAGGGGAAATAAACGGAGCTGATATCAAAGGCTCAAGTAGAAAAAAATGTTTTGGAAATGATAATGGCAGCCTATGTAAATATGTGCTTCTTACAATGCATGTATGGATTATTATAAGAGCTGTTAACCCCCCCCCCAATAAAATGATTTAACTTTTGAAAAGAGAAAGACAGAACTTTCCTCTTCAGTCAACAGTTTCAGTTGTGGAAACTTCTCCCCTGGACTGTAAAGGTTGCTATGGATCAGCATTGATCCCAAAGCAGTGAGTTTGGTTCTGGTTTTGCAGTTAGTAGCCCAACAGATAACCACTGCTTCACAGAGTTATTGTATTTCCCCTAAGTTGGAAACAAGTAATGTGTCCTTCAATGGATAAAGGAGTAAACAAAATGCGGCTCTATCCACACAGTGAGGCATTACACAGCAATGAAGCAATAGAATAAAATGCTTTCAAATCACAAACAGACATAAAGAAGATGTAAACCATTGCCAAGTGATCGATGGAAGTCTAAGGAGTCACAGACTCAGAATTAATATGTGAGTGTACACATATAGAAACTCTCCCCAACCAAGTCACAGGGTTCAGCATTTTAATCGGAGTTTCTCATAGGCACAATTGATTGCCTACAGAGTCGATCTTGGTCTCTAGTCACCAGCACCTCTAGATTTCAACTGCTATCACAAGATCAAAACCCCCAAGCCTGAATAATATTTGTACAACCTGTTGTGACCAACACCTGCCCTACAACTATGCCTTGTCCCTCTAAGTCACAGTGACGGGCTATGTGTAGCTACTCAAGTCTCCAAGGTAAAAACAGACACTCTTATCAGTTATGACATTTTCTCTTTTTTTCTCCCCTTTTTTTCTATTCAGTATCACTGCCCTGGTGGGAGTAGGAAGTCCAGTCTTCTCCTGGACAGCTGCTCCTGGATTTGAGCCATCAACCCTATGGGCAGCCGCCCCATACACAACCACTGCACAACCAGTGCTCAGCTTGGTTATGACATTTTAAGACATTTTAAGAAATTTAAGAAATTACCTCACACACACCACAGGGCAAAGGTCAGAATTCTTTGGGGGAAAGGTTCTATTCTTTACCAACAGCTCATCCTCGCTGACCCCATCTTTGGCCAAGACTATCTTACAGCAAAATGATTGAATGCCTAACATTTTAAGAAACCAGTGTGGGTGTAGGAGTAAATTTAAAGAAACAACTTAATTAACCATCTACTCACAATTATTATATACATGATTATCATTATATACATGATTATTTGTTGATCTGTCAATATCTGTGCTACATTATGAAGTTGTATAGAATGATTTAGGAGAGAACTTTGTTGTTGGTTATTTAAATTCATTTATTTGTTAAGCCACACATTTCCATCAATATAACATTGTAAGGAGATTTTTAACTCAATGAATTTGACCATTAATATCAGTCTTATAATCGTACCAACACCACCAATGTTAGACCTTAATGTAGCAATATAGTTGAAGTACCTGAATAATAAGGAGCCCAATGTTACTTGCAGTCTAATAGAGTCCTATCCAGCCAGTAACAATTAGGTTAGCCTATCATCCTATAGTATGACCACATTTCTACCCCCAAAGCATTACCTTTCATGTTTGCAAGATTCCATTTGATGTTCCCAAAGTAGAACTATCTTTATCTATCAAAAGGTAACTTCACTTTTTTCAGACTTATCAGATAATTGAGCTAAGAGACAATATTACCACTTTGATTCCCAGATTTCTTTTTACCTTCTTCCATGAAATAGAATGTTGTCCATTCACCTTAGAATGTCTACCCATAAACTAGTTATTTCCTTGTTGGGCATTTGAAAGCTGTTCATAAATTACCACCCGCATGATGAGAGGATTGAACTGGTTCCTGAGTGATTCTAAAGTTAATTCTAGGACAAAAGAAGTTACCAGTTAGTGAACATAATGAGTATCTCTTTACACTCTTCCAGAACATGTTTTGGCACAAATAAACCCCAATTTACTATAAGGTAACTCTATTAGAGGGTTTCTCAAATTATCAGCCATGAAATTATTGGTAGTTAGAGACTCACTATTATTTACTATCCTTCAATTTATATTGGCAGTTTGAAACATTATCCTACAGAAAAATATTAATTGCTGTGGAAATTTACTGGCCAACAATTCCTTCATTCATTGCTAAGTGCTGCTTACGTGTTTTTTTTCTATAAGGTCTAGTGAGTAAGCACTCTAGGATTTCTCCCTGGACATGTTGAAAATTAAACCAGGAATATTTCCAGATATGGAATATGTGTCTTCCTAAATCAGCAAACTGAGTAGGCACAGGACTTCTGGCATCCTCAGGTATTCTTATATTATCCTATGATAACTCTGGTTCCTATTAGAATCTCACCAATAAGATTTATAAGCAGAGTACATGAAGATTCCATGCCAATAGAATGCACCTTCTTCACCGCCTGGCCATTTTACCAATAACTTGCATATGACCTTGTGTCCTTAGACACAGGTTGGGCCAAAGGGTTCAGTCTCTCCTTATTCCCAACTTTGATTAAACTATATCATCATCATCTCAGAAGATTTAAGTTCAAGCCAATGTTTCAATGTCAATTTTATAGCTTCTTATATTTCTTAAGAAGTCACCCAACCCCTTGGTTCTCTTCACCTTAGGTTACTCTTTCTCCTTCCAGCCCATCTGAAATCATGCCAAATTAATGGTTTGAAGTATAATTTCCAATCTTTCTTTCTGTTCCCTTTTTGATTCATTCATTCACTCACATAAACACCAATATGAAGAGTTACTGTGAACTAAGATCTGGACTGAGTGATGAGGACAACATAATGAAGAAAGTCAAAGACCTGATCTTCAAGATACTTATGAGGAGGGATTGTGTATTCACATTTCTTTTTTGCGATGAGTTCCATATCTGTAACATAGGTCATTTAAGCACATTTGCTCAACATGTACACAAATAAGTAATGAGCCTCATGCTTATTTGATGTTTCTATAGTGTCAGCTACTGCTTGAAGTATTTTGATAAGTTGCTATTCATCACAACCCAATGAGGTAAGTACTGTTTCAATGATATGGAAATGGAGGAAGTAAGAGTTTTATGAAATCACCCACAATTTCAAGCCAAAAGTTTTAGTTAGTGCTTCCACAGTGGCAGGCATTGCTTAAGGACTTTTCTCTTCACCACACCCACCAAGTCACACAGGAAGAAATAGAATCATTGGAGATTTCACAGGCTGACTCCAGATTCAAGACCCTTAATATCTACTAATCCGTGAATGAAATAATGAAATCATATTTTATTTTTAAAAAGACTAAAGAGGCCATTATCAGCTATGAAAAAATAGTTCTAGTAGTGAATTAGCAGAACTATAGGGACACCCAGAAAAGGCAGTGAAAAGGCAGTAATTCTTTGAAAAATCTACCTCCTCTCTGCACACATAAGCACATATACACAAACTATTCAAACCAGTCGGCATCTAGTATGTTCTCACACCAGACATCCCACTTTTTTAACAGTTTAATAACATCCTGCAGCATTTTAAAATTAAAATAAATATATTACAATACTATTTTTGTGTTCTATGAACATTTTTGTTGCTCCATGAAGACCAAATTTTTTTTTATTTTTTATTTTTTTTAGGCATCACTGCCCTCAGGTGGTGGGAGTAGGAGGCCCATCCTTTGCTCCTGGGAGCTGGAATTGAACCTCCATCCCAGTGGGCCGCAGTCCCGCGCACAACCACTACGCCACCAGGGCTCAGCCAAAGACCAAATTTTTAATCAAGAACCCCACTTCTATCCCAGTCAATGGTGTCCCACTTAAAATCTGGTCATTTTATATGGTGACCCACAGATGGTGTCTGCACAAGAACCTTTAATTATTCACAATTGTTCACTGAATAAAATTCAAAACAGTACCTTCAAGAGAACACAAAACAAAGACATCAACTCCTGGATCCATCCCAAATCTATCCTTCTTGCTTTATCTAATACTAGCCTCCTTCACCTGCTATTTGGAATCTTTTCATGATTTCCTTCATAACTCATCATTTGTACTCATTTTCTACCACCAGACTTCTTTATATCTCCAGATAAGTGGAACTCATCTAACTTAATATGCTGATAATGTGACAAAGGCTTTGATAGATAATGTATATAATAAACCAGCTTACTGGCAAACTATGGGAGAGATGAGATGGTTTAATGTTCTCAGAGGAGGAAATGTGCACACACTCCCACAGCTTATCAAGTAGTTGAGCTTAATTTCAAGTGCATGTCTGCTTGAACCTTTGCTCTGAGCTATGTTGCTTCTCCACATTATCTCTTGCCAGAGTTCCTGGACCTCTTCACAAACTTCCATCAATGTCTGCCATTTCAGAACTCCCACCTCCAAACCAGTTCCTATTATTGTGTCCTGAGATCAGATAAGAATTTACGATGACACGGACAATATTATTCCTTATAGTATCAGAATTTATGTAAAAAAAACACCTAGTTTCCTCTGTCCTGGGATGTACTACTATGTTCTCAGTTAATGTATGTACTAATAAAGTGAGCATCTTTTTTAATCTATATATAAATAGGTCTTTAAAGAACTTAATCATATATCATGAGCATTGGAGGAGGTTGAGATGATTGAATAAGAGGGGTTTTGTGTATTTGCTTTTGTTATTTAATTCTGACTCGGGATCTTTGAGCTGAATTGAACAATTCACTTTGTACTGGCTCTCTCACTATCTCAGAGAACCCAGAGACTGGCCTCTTAAACTTTCTACATTCTATTCTCTCACTTTCTCTACCTTCCCCTACAGGACTTACTGTGGTTCTTCTTTGATAGCATCATTTAGAGTTGAATTAAGCTGGCACAGTTGCCCCACTAGTGATGGATAATAAAAAGCTGGCTATGCTCCAAGGATAAAAACCCAAGGATGAAAAAAAAACCCAAACCCCAAGAGGATGAATTTATATCTTTGGGCCAAAAGGATGTTTTAAAGGAAGAGACAGGTTTCCTCCTGGCCCAAAGAGGAAAAATTGAGGTGAAGGATAAAATAGTGAGACCTAAGGGAATATTTACAACTTCTGAGACCATCAGATGTAAATTCCCAAGGCACCTTGTTAGACAAATTGTCCAATTTCAAATCTATTCCCTCAGTTTCTTATGAAAACTGAGCTGTGACAGTAAGGAATCTGTATTGATAATCTCTAGCCTTCAAGAGGCAACTAGAAAGCAAGGGGTTATTTTCCAATACTTAATACTCTGTCCTTTGGAACAAACTCTCATCATTTCCGAAATCCTGTCTTTCTAAAATTCAGGATGGCTCATCGAAGAATGGCCCATTCCTTTCTGAACCCAGGTTCTTTATCCCTCAAAGAGACAATCCAGACACACGTCTAAAAAAATTACATTTACTTATATTTCCCCCAACTAGAGAAACTCTTGTGACATTCAGTTCTGTTATTGCAGGAAGTCGTGTCTGTCTTATAGAAAAGCGCAGAGATTGACATGATTGATTCTGAAGCCAAATCCTCTCCAAGTATTGGTCCAAAGTCTCCACTTTTGCATCAACTAAAATTAATTAGTCCATTTATTTTTCACTGTTTCACTAGCATGCAGTGCCTGTATCGTACTTTTCAATAGCTTAATCACAGTCATACGAGCCATCATTACAATCTATTCTAGGACATTTCTTCTTCTTTGTATTCATTGTTGTTAATGCAAGATTTCCCAACAACCTTCATTTCCCAACAACTTCCCATGCCATGTCACTTTGAAATTGTTATTATTTTTCTCTTTTAAAATCACTTTGTTGGGGGCTCATACATCATTTTTCATAATATATAAATACATATATTGTGCCAAGATCTTCACAAGCCTGCTGCCATCATCATTCTCCAAATATCTGCTTGTCTACTTGAGCCCTTGACATCAGCTTCTCATGCTTTCCCCCCCGTGTTTGCTACCCCCCCCACCAACTGTGCTGCAATGGATATGGCAGAACACATATCTGTTCATGTTTCATCGCTTACTTCTTAGAGGTATTTTCCAAGTAGACATATTTCTCAGACATATGGAATTTCTATTAATTGGATTTATATAGCAGGGTTTATGACATACTAGTTAGCATGATAGGCACAATAAAGCCAGAGTCTTTTTTTTTTTTTTTTTTTTAGGCATCACTGCCCTGGTGGTGGGTAGGAGGCCCAGCCTTTGCTCCTGGGAGCCGGAATCGAACCTCCATCCCAGTGGGCCGCAGTCTCGTGCACAACCACTACGCCACCAGGGCTCAGCCCAAAGCCAGAGTCTTTAAGTGAGTCTTAGTGAGTCAACAATTAGTCCTGATAAATATAAATTTGTTTATTCATAGTCTTAATATCTAGGAAAATTGTGTTCTGTAAATTTATCTAAATTACTTTTCCTCATTCCCCCATGTAATATTCAATTTTCTCTATGCATTCTAATAGAGTCTTACAAAATTTTTCATTATCTATCATCTAGAAATTACACTTGAGGATAAAATTGGACTTTCTGGTGTTGATTTTCTGCCTCTGGGTCTTGTTGCCATGTACAATGACTGAATGATAGAGGGAGGTGAAAAAGTTAGCTGCTGTTAATCAAAATAGTATAAATATAATATGATTTAATATTTAACACTTGGGAAATCAGAATATACCATCCTCCTCACTCAGTGATCATGGAGAGGAACACATGTGTGGGTTGGCAGGGCCAATTTGGAGAGCAGCTGGTGGAGTATGTGCCTAGCACACTGGCCATAACCTGAGAAAGTGTGGGAGTCCTAATGCTTTCTTTGCTTCTTCTCTCCTTCTGCCTGAATTTACTGCCTCTGGTGTGAGAAGATCTCAATTTACTTAGCTTTGTGATTTCCAAGTTCTAATGAGTATGGTTTTCCGTGCATGTTGATCTATTTTGATTGTGGTGGAGAGATTTTCTCATGCTCTTTTAGCACAATCCTTAGAATTCCCATCAGCTGACTTTACCTGAAGATCTGCATAAGATACTTAATAAGATTCAGTAATGAGTGATTGTTAACAGGGTTGGAACTGTAACAAGAATTCTTGCTATTGTTGAGCTTTGCCAGTCTACTGGAATTAAACTGAGTCATCTAAGAAACAGAAGGTGAGGGTTTTTGTTCCATTCAAAGACCCATGAGTTGGGCCCTGAACTTCTTCAACAGACACCACCAGTGTGATGGTAACAGAATCAAGAGGCAGCACATGAGTCAAGGCAGTGGACTTCTCAGCCAACCAACCAAGTAAATCTGAAAGTCCATGAGCAAATGTTTTTGTTGTTAAGTGAGTTCTCTCTAGGCAAATTAATTGAGACTCTGAAGCTGAGCTCTATTAAAACAATGATGACTAAAGCCTTCAGGACCTTCATTTGCTATTGGGGTACTACTTCAAATAAAAGAAACTATCTAGAAACACCTATTAACGATTGTCATTTGGAATGTGTGAAGTATGAATATAGGGAAAATTAAAGTCATCAAAAACAGAATACATAAAGATAGATATTCTAGGGGTTAGTGATCTGAAATGGATGGATCTTGGTCACTTGGAATAAAAAAATTTTATAGCTTACTCTGCTAGAAATGACTGAGTCAAGAGGAGTGCCACATCCATTGTCAAAAAGACATTTCAAGATCTCTTGAAAGTAATACTAGGCTGAACCCCGGTGGTTGAGTGCGGGGCTGCAGCCCACAGGTTTGGCGGTTCAAATCCAGCAGCGGCTCTCAGAAGCAGCGCTGGGTAGCTCCCGCGACCACCAGAGGGCAATGATGCAAAAAAAAAAGTATTACTTTGTGTGATTAAGATGATATCTATCTGCATACAAGGAAAGCCAGTAAATTCAAATATTATTCAAATGTATGCACCAACCACTCAAGTTAGTGATTTAGAAATTGAAGAAATTTATCAAGATTTTTGGTCTGAAATAGATCAAAACTGCAATCAAAATGCATCAATAATTAGTGGCAATTAAAATACAAAACGTGAAAAGAAATAATCATTTAAAAATATGGTCTTGACAAAAGAAACAAATTTGGAGACCACATGATAGAATTTTGCAAAACAAAGACTCCTTCATTGCAATTTTTTTCTATAATACAAACACTGTCTATACACATAAACGTCTTCAGATGGAACAGAAATCAAATTGACAACGCTGTGGGAAGAGATGATGGCAAAACTCATTATCAACAGCTAACGTGGACAGGGGCTGACTGTGGAACAGACCATAAATTGCTCATGTTAGTTCAGATGAAAGCTGATGAAAATAAAAACAAGCCCATGGCAGCCAAAGTATAATTTTAACTTGCCCACATAAATTTCTGAATGAGATTTGAGCCATTGGACACTGCAGTCAAAATTGCTGTGAGATGACATCAAGAATAAAATAGATGAAGAAAGCAAAATGTTATTGAAAAGAAAGAACAAAAAGTCAAACGAGGTCAGAAGACATTCTGAAACTTTCTGTCTTTTTTATTTCAGAAACTCATGTATATTTTGTAAACATAAAAAACTTCAAGGAATTTTATAAGTTTCAGTAGCAAAGTTTTACTACAAAAAGTATCTGAAGATTCTCCTTATGTTTTCTGTGTTCAAGGTATACCTAATCATGTACTCAATTCCTTACCATTTATAAAGCATCTACTTTTTTTCCATCATCGTGTAAAGGACATGGGAATCAGAAACTTATAAGGCAATTCAAGCATTCTGCTTTATTTGAATTTTAGTAATTATTATTACTAATTCCATTCGAACATAATTCCAGTAGAATATTAGACATTTTTTTCTCTCAGGATTTTAATCTGAATAAATATTAATGTGAGGTTCTCAAAAATTACCTCAATTTAAAAATGAAACTTGTTCTTAATCCCAGAATAATTAAGGCAAATGGAAGAAAAAAGCTAAATGTGGAATATAGTGCTATTAGCTGGTTATGTGGAGGCTTACACATGCTGGAAATGATCAGATGCACAGTTTGAAAATGCCAGTCACTTCTCAGGAGGAAAATGAGACTTTATATTCCTGTAAAAATGTGCAGTTTTAGAAACAAACACTGCTGCTTTCTTCTTTCCTACAAGGTCTCTAAGAGTCCAGATTGACAGCAGTGAGTTTGATTTGGGACTTACTGTGTGACCTTTTTTTGTGCCTACTAAGATTTTAACAGTATTTACATTCTAAATCAATGACTTTCAACATACAGTACTTGAACTATCTACATTGGCATCACTTATAAACTTGTCAGAAAAGAATATTCATGAGCTCACCTCATTAACTATGGAATAAAAATATCTGAGGATGGGTTCAGGAATCTGGATTATTTTACAAACTCTCCAGTTCTCACACATACTAAGATTGGAGAACAACTGTTCTGGATGATTTTTCAAATCTACTTTTTATCCACCCATTCTTCTCAGCAGAGAATAATTTGAATAGGTGTCTGAATGCCCCAATGTGAGTGTCTAATCTGTGGAAAGGAGTTTTCAGAATGACCTATTGGAAAAGTCATTTCACTAAAAACAAAAATCTAAAAGACACCGTGTTAGACAGGGTTCTCTACAGAAGAAAAAAAAAACAGGCCACTTAAAAATTTAGATGGGAGATAGAGATAGATGATAGATAGATAGATAGATAGATAGAAAGATAGATAGATGATAGATAGATAGAATACAAAGAAATGAACAGCTAATTTGTCCACAGAACAGTACAGAGAAGCTAATTTCAACTCAATTCCATGAGAAAGTTACTATACGGGATTCCTTCAACTCACAAGGGCTTCTGAGTGCAAGATCAAGAAGCAGTGCTGAGTCTTCTGTAAGCCATACAAACAGTCCAGCCATAGGCAGCAAACAGCAAGGTGTATCACAAGCAGACAGATGACAAGATCTGATGGTCTCCAGCTCAAGTGGTGTACACGAGAGCAGCGTAGTGAAGCAGGTGTCAAATGAACCTCAAACTATGGAGACATGGTGCACAGGTTGGGTGTCCCACAGAGTGTGTAGCTCACAAGTTGAGGCAGAAAACAAGCTAAGGCATCCACACGTTGGCCAGATAATCAGAGAGAAAGAGACAGAAAGGCCAAGCTCACCAAGCCATTTATCTCTGTGCCTTTCAATTAAACTGTGACCTTATTAATACCGTATGTGTTGATTGGTCAAGTTGGCACAAAAAAACCTACCTATCACAATCCTCCCCATGCCAACTTGGAACCTGTACATAGCTCTTTAATCACATATAGTTTCCATACATGAATGAAATCACATTTAACATCAGACATCTCTCATACATATAAATGAAAACACAATCTAACTGTAGCAGGTATATCATATAAGAACAAAGGAAATATACTCAATAAGCACGTATAAAGAAAATAACTTGATGATCACAACCCCCTCTTATGCAATTGATCATGTGGTCATAACTGAGGTAGAACTACTTGTTTATAATATCCAATTTGTATTACCTTTGCCTCCAGGAAACACCTCAATGGGCTGTGCTTCTTTGCCTGGTGGGGTGACCCAGACCTTCATTCTTGAGAAGTGTGGGTCATTAGATATCATGTCAGGATTTGGGTTGCTATAATTTACCCTTTAATCACAGAGCCTGGTAGTACTAAAAGACATCTACTAGATCTTCTGGATTCCAGATATATTCTTCTTTACCTTCATTATATAGTAAAAGTTCAATTTCTCCTTGGAAATTAGGATCAATCATGCCACTCAATACATTGGCACCCTTCCTGACCTGTTATGCAAACATATGAGAAGCCCAAAGTGGCCAGGGGGCATACTCAGCTGCTAGTTCAGTGGAATTCATGCAGAGTTTCCAGTTGGGGGAGTCCTTTCCCTTAGGACCAGGACTTCCAGGCCCGAGGCACATAGAGTGGCTGGGACAGGAAGCAAAAATGCAGCAAGTGGATCACTAGCTTGGTTTTTGGACCTGTAAATCCTGGCTGTTGGAGATACAGCACCATATATTCGCCTGCTGGTTTAGAGCATATACAGCTTCTTGGAGAACATTGACCCAAACTGCAAGTTGTTGCCATCTAGCTGGGGTCATGATTTTGTCTTTAGGAGGTCTTACCATCATTCTACAAAGTCATCTGCTTCAGGACGATGAGGAACATGATATGACCTGGGTCCCACTGCCACACTGCATTTGCTGTGAAGTGAGTTCCTTGGTCTGAAACAGTGCTGTGCAGGATGCCATGCCAATGGTTGAGGTACTCTGTAATTCCACGAATGATAGCTTTCACAGAAGTTTATGTGCAAAGAAGGAAAAGCCATATTCAAAGTACATGTGTATTCCAGTAAGAAGAAAATGCTGCCCCCTTGTGTTAGTATGGGTAGACTAGAAAAACAAATTCATAAACAGGCATATATGTGTGTGTATGTATATATATATATATATAGAGAGAGAGAGAGAGAGAGAGAGAGAGAAAGAGAGAGAGAGAGAGAGAGGTTTATATACAAGAGGAATGGATTATTGAGAAAGCATCCAAACCCATTCCAGTGCAAGCCCATAAGTCCAATATTAGCCCATATGTCTGATATCAATCCATTAGTCCTCTTCAGACTCATGAAGCACATGCAATGACACCTGGACAATGATAGGCCAGTGAGTACAGGCTTGGGCATCCATTGGCGATGGAAGCATCTCAGTACTGGCAGGGGTCTCTCCATGGCCTCCCGAGCATCTCAGCCTTGGCAGGGGACTCTCAGTGGTTTCTCAGGCTTCGGAGTTCTGATTCCATCAGGATAAGCCCCCGTGGCTTCTCCTCCGCCTCCTCCAGGACTCAGGTTTATCAGTATGCTACCATCTTGTCTTGTCAGTAAAGCATCTCCAAGAGACTGAGTTAATGGTCTTTTGTATCCACAGGGGAAATATTGTGAGATTTCCCATAATTCTCAGAGAAAACCATGCCCACACAGAGGTCTTATTGGCTATCTCGAGATGGACAGGCATACACTCCAACCATACACTCTTATTCAAATTGGCACAAGAGTATATGACTGCCACATTCCTCCATGACTGAAGTGCTGGTTGATCCCCCTGCCCCCTCCCAAGGAATGGTCTCATATCTAGGATGTAATGTTGGTTTCTGCTGCTGGAAGATGGGGTACTTAGCAGTGACAGTCACTAAGTCAGTCTTGGTGAGTGGAAGTCCATGTTGCTGTGCCCATGCATAACCTCCATATCTGTCACCATGTCCACTTTGTTCATGTTCCCATTGGTCAATGACAGGTGTGGCAGGGGAAAAAGGAGGGCCAGTCTCCACAGTGTGTGTCATCTTATCCACTTGATTGTTAAAGTCCTCCTCTTCAGAGGTAACAATTTGGTGAGTGTCCATACAAGATACAATTATTTTTACTTTGTTAGCCCATTCAGAAAGGTCTATCGACATACCTCTTCCCCACCTCCTTGTCACAATTTTCCAACCATGTTTCTTCCAATTTCCTGACCATCCTACCAAGCCACAGCCCATGAATCAGTATAGAATCTCTACATCTGACCATTTCTCCTTGTGGAGAATCTGATCAGTCAGGTGCACTCATCAAAATTGTGTCCATTGGGAGGATTTACCTTCACCCCTGTCTTTTAGGTTTGGAAGGTCCCAGAAAGAGGCTATAGTACTATTACGTAGTGCTACTTACTTCTAGCATCTGCATATCTTGAAGAGTAGTCAGTAAACCAAGCATGAATTTTCTGTTCTTCAGTTAGGTCATCATAAGGAACTCCTCAGGAGGCCATAGGTACTTGGTACAGTGTAGAAGAAGGCTTGTAAAATCTTAGGGAAATTGGTATGTCAAAATGGATCTATCAGGATACTCCCATTGACCCACAAAGGGAGTGTCCTGAGAACATACCCTTCACACAACCATAAGGAACAAACTTGTGAAGTGGGCCCTCATATCTCTGAAGACTGCTATGATTACTATTTTATGTGCACCAAGATTAGCAATGACAACTGCCCTAAGTGAACTCTGACATTTGCCTATAATAGGGATGATTAGGTCTGGTAATCGGCCAACCTGACCAATAAGCCTACCTATCACAGATGCAAAGTAATACTCAGCTCTCAAATATGGTGCCAGAAAATAGTACAGCCACATGGCTTTCTTGTGAGGAAAGAGCGCTAGCATGACACCATTCAAATGTCCTTGCCTACATTATTGCAGTGAGTCACAATTGTATATAACTACAACATCAAAATAATAGAAAGGAGGACCATAGGTAGTAGATATGCTGTGGTAGTTACATAATCCAGTGTCAGTTTGAGGATTAAGAGTGTAGGAGTGGGGTCTCGCCAGTCAATCAGGAAATAGCCTCTGTGTGGATGTGGCCTTCTCCTGAGGATTCTGGGAACTCTGGGCTTTCCTCCTTGGATGTGGAAGACACACTCTCTCTGTTCCTGACATCCCCATCAAGAAGACACGTGGAACTACACTAGTGTCCTGAGCTGGAGGAATCACATAGAGACCCCTGCCAGTGCTGACATGTTTACAATGCCACTAGATCCACAAAACTACCCATCCACTCTCCTGGAATCTTCTTGCATTTGGCATCATTGCATGTGTTTTGTGAATCTGAAGATGAATTTATAGTTTGGTATCAGACATATGAAATAATATCAGACATAAGAGACTTGATGGACTGGAATGCAAGGCTTTCTCAGTGTTCAATTACTCTTGAATATAAAGCTCTTATACACACATGTGTGTGTGTCTTTGAATATTTTTCTCTAGTCCCTCAGACTAACACATATGTGTACCCCAATATTCATTGCAGCACTAGTCACAATAGCTCAAAGATATAAACTGATTAAATATACATTGACAGATGAGTGGATAAAAACCATGCATAAAGTAAAAGACTACTCAGTTATAGATATAACTAGGCCCTGATACATAATGCAACATCAATTAGCCTTGAAAATGTATGCTGAATGAAAAGTCAGTCAAAAATACATATATTATATGATCTCAGTAATATGAGATGCATAGAATAGACCAATATATAGAAACAAAAGTTCATTATTAGCTAACAGGATCAGTGAGAAAGAGAAAGGAATAGAAGTTTCACAGCGTAGAGCACACTGTATCAAGTGTGAGGGGAAAATATGAAAATAGACAATGGAGATGGTAGAACAGTCTAGAGGCTGTAGCTCATGTCACAGAATATGCTAAAAAGTTGACATGGAAAATATTTTATTACTGATGGGCTTACCAAAATAGCAATAAAGAAAATGCTTTAAAATGGTTTATTAAGAAAGTAAAAAGGCAGGGCTAAGCTCCAGTGGGGTAGTGGTTGTGGGTGGGACTATGCCCCACTGGGTTGGAGGTTCAATCCAGCAGCAGCTCTCCAGGAGGAAGGCTGGGCCTCCTACTCCCACCCCCAGAAGGCAGTGATCCCCTCCCAAAAGAAACAAAACAAAAAAGAAAGTAAAAAAGCCACACGTGATAAACATAAGTAATACACACATACATGAGTATTTAATTAATAAGTATATAAAATGTTATATTACCAAATGAAAATAAAACCACTTGCTACTTGAAGAGCATAAATTCTAGCGATTCTTTTAGCATCTGTTCACTTTGATTAGAAGCCCAAGCCTAAAACAAATGATGGCATCATGCAAAAGAAGAGTTTCTGCAGAGGAGTTTTTTCAAAGCCTCCTTCATGTCCCTGTTCCTCAGGCTGTAGATAAATGGGTTCATCATGGGTGGGACCACAGCGTACATTACCGAGGCTATTGCTAGGTTCTTGGATGAATGAGTAAATGCAGAGCTGATGTACACTCCAAAGGATGTCCCATAGAATAAGAAAACCACTGAGAGGTGAGACCCGCAGGTGGAGAAGGCTTTATACATCCCACCAGCTGATGGCATTCTCAGGATGCAAGAGATAATTTTAATGTAAGAGAAAATAATCCCAAGAAGGGGCACGCCACCAAGTACAGTGGTTATTAAGTATACTAAGATGCTATTGATGAGGGTATTGGAGCAGGAAAGTTTAATAACCTGAGCAAGTTCACAGAAGAAGTGGGGGATTTCCAGGTCTCTGCAGAAGGACAGTCGCAGCACCATCAGACTATGCAGCAGGGCATCCGCCAAACTGATGAGCAAGGAGAGTAGAATCAGCAGACCACAGAGGCGAGGGTTCATGATGATGGTGTACCTCAGTGGGTGACAAATAGCCACATAACGGTCATAGGCCATGGCTGCAAGCAGAAAATTCTCCAGGCCTGCACACGTCATGATGAGGCAAACCTGGGTTAGGCAGCATGTGTAGCTGATGAATTTGCTCTGTGTCTGGATGTTCACGAGCATCTTGGGGACTGCGGTGGTGCTGAAACAGATGTCAGTGAAGGACAGGTTGGAGAGGAAGAAGTACATGGGGGTGTGGAGGCGGGAGTCAGAGTTGATGATCAGGACAATGAGTAGGTTTCCAAGCACGGTGATCAAGTATATGGCCAGGAAGACTCCAAAAATGAGGGGTTGTAGTTCTGAATCCCCTGAGAGACCCAGGAGGAAGAATCCTGCTATACCAGTTTGATTTCCTGAAATCATGATGTTGGTGAGTCTGATGATGGAAGCGATAGGACAGAGATCAGGTCTATAAGGATTGCTTATTTCAATGAAGTTTTCATGAACAGTACCCTATCTTCTGTTTCCCCCTGTCCTCTCTCTATCTTTTGCCACTCCCTCCCCCTTTCTCTCTCTCCAACTATTTCATGATTCCTCTCTTCTGTCCCTCACTTACTCTCTGTTCTATATCTTCAGTTGCTTATCTTCTCCAAATCTTCAACCTAAAGACCCAAGTTCTGTTCCTGACTTTGAAGTTCCTCTAGTCTCTAAACCAGGAAAACAGAAGAAGAATTGGTGCTTTCAAATTATGGTGTTGGCAATGGATCTCATCGGCTATGCCATGGATGCACTTCTGTAAGAAGGAATATATCTGTCTTAAAAGAAAACAGTCAGGGTGATTCCTAGAAGGGAGGTTGGCAAGAATTTGCCTCATTTGAATTATATATGTCACCTGGAGAGAAAGTCCCTGGAGTAGGATACTGTGCTTGGTGGAAGATCAGGGTTTTTTGTTTTGTTTTGTTTTTTAGGAGAACCTTGAGGAGATGGATGGACAGTCTATGCAGCAATGGGCTCTAACCGAATAATAATTGTGCAGCTGGGTTAGAACCAGTCGGTGTTTCCATCCGTTGTTGGTAGGGCTCCTATTCGTAGGAAACGATTCAGTGGAATTTAACAATAAAGCAAAACTACTGGTTACAGAACTCTTACTTAGGGTGTTGTCCTTAAGCATTTGGCTGCAATCCTCAGAGTTGGTAGTTCAAACCCATTAACCATTCCTTGGGGAAAAGACAGGGCTTTCCACTTCCATAGAAAGAGCTAAAAGTCTCTGAAACTCCCAGGGGAAGTACAACCCTGTCTTCTCAGGTCAATGTGAGTTGACACATAATACAACTATTATAGGACTTTTTTTTGGGGGGGAGGGAGCATCACTGCTCTCCAGTGGTGGGAGTAGAAGGCCCAGCCTCACTGCTGGAATTGAACCTCCGTGCCAGTGAGCTGCAGTTCCGCGCACAACCACTACACCACCGGGGCTCAGCCCAGGACTTATTTTTTAAACCAATACAAATTGAAACCAATTTGTTTATTTTAAATAAACCAATTTTTTTAAATAAACCAATTATTTTAAATAAACCAATTGGTTTATTTTAAACCAATACAAATGAAGTTTGGCATTTGATAGGTATTGAGTATTAAATTTATCATAAAATTTTAATACAGTAATGGAAATAAAATTTTAGAAATTATTTTGCTCCCCCACACACACTACTATTTGAAATGAATATATGTGCATGCATTTTTGTTTACTGCTACTCGCATTTTTTACATGTAGATTCAAAGAAAAGGAAACAATAGAATTTGCAATGCAATCAAAACCAAACAGAAGTCACTGCTCTCCACTCAAATCTGCCTTATACTGGTCCTATTGGACAGAGCCATGCAGCCCACAGAGTTTCCAAAGTGGAATGGTTTTTAACTACTGACCTTTCAGTACATAGTCAACTGCCTTACTCTCTGTACCAACAGGGGTCCTTCAGTTGGAATAGGAATTTTAATTAATCCCTATTAAAGATCATTTGTTTCCAGATTATTTTCCCATTTTTTATTCTGTTCCCACCTACTCATTGTGATCTGGTCACCCCTTCTCTTCCTGTGCTTCATGGCAGACTATGCTGCTCAGTAAGTTCACCCATTCCTTTCATTCTTTCATGCTTTCTTTGATTAATGATTTCTGCTGTATAATTAACAAGTGTTAGAAAAGGAAATTTTGAAAGTTATTTACGGAAGCTTAGATCTCCTTTTATTTTCTTGCAGTTGGGCCCCATCAGTGCTTTGTTCAGGCCATGTTGAGTATTGTTTCTTGTGTGACTCCCAAAGTCGTGTACCAAGGTCAACTCCCAGAAAGTCCTTGTCCTTCTATTATGAGATTCCTGGAAATATGATCACTGAATCTCTAAAATCAAGTAACAATTGACTGACCATGGCTTCACTCCATTTGTTAATCCAAGGTTTAGAAACAAGTTTGTAACAGTGTTTCTCTTGAAGTCTGCAATTTTCTTAGATCAGCTTTTCTTTTAGGTTAATGGACCTGTGCTCACAAACTCTGATCCTCCAACACAAACATCCTGACAGGAGAGTCTGAGCCTCCAGCTAAAGTCATGAGTAACTATAGCCCATCGGTCCATTGGTATAAGGTTTGGATTTAGACACACCTGAATCTGATACTGATTAACAGAATCTATCATGAGTTCAGTGAACAGGGATGTTTTTATAACTCCTTGAGAAGCTTCTATCACCACATTATACAATGAGAGCCATAATAAAGCCTTACAGAAATTGTACAAAGATGAATGATACATAGAAAAATGCATCAAGCATGGTGTGTAATTTACAACATGATCTAGGTATTATGATTGGGACATATGATGACGATTCATTTTAGAAATGAGTAATAGGTGGGTCAAATTAAAGAAAAAGTAAAGAGAGAAAGAATATAAGTAGCAACTTCCAGTACATTTTATAGTGGAGTACCTAGAGAAGCTAAAATCCCACTGGGACACTTGCTTATGTAAAAACAGGAGGAAGAAAGATCCCAAATGAGTATGAATAATATCAGTTGTAATTGGGCTTCTTAAAAAAAATCTAAAGCCACTTAAGTGAATAAACTAGAACTAAATGCATCACACAAATAATGAAAACTGAAAATAATGAATTTGTCTAGAATGACACCAATATTAAAGGAATATCTAAATAAGTCTAAAAATTATAAAGATATGAATTTACATTTTTATTATAAAACATTTCAATCATATCTAGAAGTAAAGGCAAAATGATCACAAGTCTGGTTTTCCACCCTCAGAACCCTTAACTAAAACCAAATTCATCAATTTGTGCAAATTAGTTGAACAGTAGCCTAAACTCCTGTGTAAATTTTAAACAAAAAACACAGCTAGATAAAATTTTCAAAAATATACAGTCATGATTCTGTTTATCCATACTTATCCATATAATGCACACCTATCTAAAATAATTTAGTTTTGCATAAACTCAACATTTCTCTCTCTCCGTGGAGGTAACTTCAACAGAAAACTTGTATGCCTCAGTCCCCTGTGCTTTCAGTATATTTATTGTGATTCTATCCATAAAACCTTTTTATGTTATTTTTATCATTTTCATATTGTCATAGTTTCTTAAGAATAAAATATTTGAAAAAAAATTCCCAGTATATCCATATGATTTGTCAGTCGATATACTTTGCTTTGGTTCATGGACCCTAGCTACCATAAGATATTCTTCTCTTTGATTCCATCACACTTTATTATTTGCCCAATTAAGTAGAACCCCTATGGTGGTGCACACAGACACAGTTTAAAATACTCCAGAGGACACCAAAATACTGTGATTTCCTCAAAATTGAACCAAAGAGGCTAGAGCAGAATATGCATGTTACGACATGCTTTTCATATTTATTTTGTTTCTTAACATAGGTTCTCTAATGTAAGGCTGGACTAACCTTTTCAGTGTTAATTAATCTAAAAAATCTCTAATACAAATGTAACACTTGTTAATTTTGGAAGCACTGATATATATATATATATATATATATATATATATATATTTGTCTGATTATTCTCTTCTACATTTCCTTTGCAATATTTATAGAACACTGGTACACTGGAGGTATAGTTTATGGGTTTTGTCTGATTACTACCTTCTCCACAAGAACTCAGATCCCTGTAATTGGTTCAAAACTGAAGTTTAGAAGGGAAATCTATGAAAGGGGGTCTAAAACTAGATACTGAAACATAAGGTGAGACTGTTGACAAGCCTTAACCAGGGAATTCTAAAACTTTCAAAAAATATAATCAGCGTCAATATTGTCTGAGGATGGAAGAAGTCCCCAGAACTTTAAGGTCACCATAAGTGATTAGCAGGAAAAAGGCTGCTCCTGTATTGCTGCAAAGGTCAAAGAAAACATTAAGAAGTTGGTGAGCAATTAGTTAAGGACCTCCTGGATGACTCCACTCTGCTCCACTTTTTCATAACTCATCTTATTACCCCCAAAATAAACCCAACGACAACTAGTCAAATTCTGACTCAGACGAACACTACAGGATAAAGTGGCTTTGCCCAGTGGACTTGTCCAGGATATACTTTTATGGAAGCAGACTGGCAATACATTTTTATAGAGAAACTGAAATATGTCAATGGTTTACCTTTTGACCATCTGCTCAACACTTAATCAAGAAAGTGCTTATTTATTCTCACTGATAGAGACCTAGGACAGGGTAGAACTGTCCCTGTGTGTTTCTTCAAGGGAGTAGTAATCCCTGTCTTTCTCCCTGCTCACCCCACTGCTGCCCCCAAATAGGGGACACCAATATTTTCCTATTTTAAAATTATAAGATAGGGAACTTAGGATTACCTGGGAGCCAGCTCTAAAGAATGACATTCAGTTCTCCCGAGGAGGTTGGATGATGAAAATGGGAACACTGTATTGAGGAAACAGAAAAAGGGACAGGTTCCTGTGGAAAGTGATTGTCGCTGGAAAGAAGCTCTGATGTGCTGCTTACTGACCTTTGTGGGGTTCTGATGTGAGAGATCACAGCTGGAAGACCAATAATCTCTGTGGCTCATATAGTTCAATTTCCAAAGGTCCTCATTAGTCAAATTATTTTGCAAATCCGTAGGGAGTAAGTCTTCTGGAAGGAAATGGTCCATGGTGACTTATTCCCTCATCCTGGAAGGCCAGGAGTGTGCATCAGTATGCATGACTATTGCTGTTATCCCTTCAGTCAGTGCCAACTCAAAGAGACCCTAGGCATAAGAGAACAAAGCGTTGCCCAGTTTGGTGCCATCCCAACATTTGTTATTATGTTTGAGCCCAGTGCTATAGCCACTGTGTCAATCTACCTCATCAAGGGTCTTCTGTGATGTTGGCCTTCTACTTTCCCAAACAGGTTAGTCGTGTTCATAGGCTGACCTTACCCAAAAGTATGTCCAAAATGTTCGAGAGATAGCTTGTCAATTCTTGCTTCTAAGGAGCATTCCATCTGTGTTTCTTTCATGGCATATTTGTATATTCTCCCAGAATTCCATATATCAAATGCATCACTTCTGTGGTTTCCCTTATTTATTATGCAGATTTTGCACTGATACGAGGCATTTGAAAGCAGCATACCTAACTCCTCAAAGTGACATCTTTGCGCTTAATTACATTGTAAGTGCAAAAGATTTTTCAAATATATTTCATACTTTGAATTCTTAAGTGCTGCATCCATGAGTGTGGATTCCAGATCCAAGTAAACTTAAATTTCTCTCTCCCTTTAGCATGAAGTTATCTATTGGTCCACTTTAAGGTTTCTGTTTTCTTTTCTTTATATATTGAGATAGAATCCTACTGAAAGCTGGAGCTTTTAATTTTCATCAGTCATTACTTCAAGCCCTCTACATAAGTCTCATGACTGTGTCCTCTACCTAGGTTCAGTTTCTAAGATTATTAAACAACATAAAGCTTTAATAAGCATGCAGTATCTCTTGTTATGTCCAAACCATTGTTTTTTTATCTTTGTACAGGTTACACATGAACACAATTTAATGTTCTAGAATTCCCTTTCTTTCTGATGTTATCTGTGGCTTGTTATAATCCTCCCAGTTGAATGCCTTGCACAGTCAATAAAACACAGGTAAACATCTTCATGAAACTCTCTACTTTCAGCCAAAATCCATTTGATACCAGTAATAATATTTCTCATCACTGGTCGTCTTCTGAATCAAGCTTCTGTATGGATGTATTGGGACAGCAAATTTTATATTATCTTCAGCAAAAATTTTGCTTGCACATGATGTTGTTCAATAATTTCAGCATTCTGTTGTGCAGTCTTTCTTTGTAATGGGCACACACAGAGATCTCTTGTAGTCAGCCAGGGAACTGTCTTCCAAGTGAGTGCTTCCAGTGCATCATTCACTTAGTGAGGTATTCTGATTGATATTCAGTCAATTTCTGGGGACTTGATTTTTCCTGGTGTCTTCTGCGCAGTTTGGATTACTTTCTTAACTACTGTTGGTTCTATATCATATGCCTCCTCATGAAATATCTAAACATTAACCAATTCTTTTTAATCTAATAACTCTGGGCTTTCCTTCTAGCTTTTAAGAAAAAATATTTAGGTTTTCTTAAAATAACTCATTTGTTGTACATCAGATGGGTATTTACATTTTTATCAAGTTTCTATTTGAAGTTTAAACCAACAAGCAAACTGCCTGAGAGTTTGCCCTCCCCTTCTTGTTGTTTCTCATCCTCTTATAGACCACCATCCTGCACTTCATCCAAATTAGCATTCATCAACTATCAGCCAACTTGACTATTGCTTTATCTTACCTATTGTCTCACCCCTTCCTCTAATAACCCTGTTTAAGTTCTAAATTTGATTCCCTTTTATGTGAATGGCCTTCTTGGGGTGATTTTTTTACCCTTATAAGAGAGGTTCTTCATTACTCTCACTAGTATTATGTAGCTTTTAGACTTTTAATCTCATTTGAATTTTGATCTCTTATTGCCATTGTCTCACAATTTAATTTCGGTGTGTTACTGTACATTATTGCTATGTATGCATTTCTTGTGAATATATATTTATTTTGAAAGCTATCACATTGCTCTCTTTATTTTTAGTGTTTATAGGTTTATGGCTTTTTTGGGAGGTTTTCTACATAGACATTAATGTCTTCTGTGAACAAGTAAGCTTTATTTCTTCCTTCCCAATCTGTACATTTTTAGTTTTTTTTTTTAAATATGTGTCTTTGTGTTTGTTAGAAGTTCCAGTTAAATAAGAGTGTTAAGAGGACATATCCTTGTCTGGTTATGTATCCAAAGGTAAAATATCTAATTTTTCAATATTAAGCACAGCCTTAACTGTAAGTTTTATCAATGTACTCTGTCAAGCCAAATTTTAAATTTTGTTCGACTTGTTGGGGAAATTAAAGTGTAAATAACAATTTTGAATGTTTTTAAATGCTTATTGTGATTTGAGTACAGTATTTTCTATAGTCGATGTTCAGTTTTTCTATATTTCATTTTTATCTTTAGCTAGTTGATGTGCATTATCATGTAAACCGATTCTCAAATTTTGAACTACTTGCTTAGGGCTGTAATAAATAGAACTTAACTGCAAAAAAAAGAATGGGTTCAAGCGATATTTGTAACTTTGTGAATGGCTAGTTTCATTCAGCATTATGTTCTCCACGTCCATTTATGTCATGAGGGATTTTGTGGTTTCAACATTATTTCTCTTCATCCGCTCATAGACCACCATCCTGTACTTCACCCAAATTATGTCCATCAAACATCAGGATGGTTCAACATCCATGGATGTCAACATGTATGTATGTATGCATGTAGTGATACACACATAGTATTACTTTGTGTGTATGTACTAAAATTTCTTTATGCATTCTTCATTCTTGGGCGGTTTTCATCTTCTTTCTATTTTGAACACTGATGAACATGAGATGTGGATGCCCGTTAATGTCATAACTGTGACTTCTTTAGGTTGTATATCCAGAAGTAGGACCAGTCAATTATAGGAATTTTTGTTTCCAGTTGCTTCAGGCAGTGTCATATCACTTACATGGAGGAGGCACACTAGCCTGTGTGTTCATGAAGTATCAACATGAGGAGGCATCAGGCATCAGAAAACCCAAAACAACCATACTGATGTGAATGACTGGGGTTGGATACTAGTGGTAGATATATAAACATTTGTCAATTTGAGAATTAAAATGAAGGGGTGTTTTCTAGTCTGTCAATGGGTCATGGCCAATGATGCTTCTGTGGGCATGGCCTTTCCCTGGGACTTCTGGGGAAATTCTGGTATTTCCTCCTTGGAGGTGGGAGACTCTCTGCTCACTCCTTTGGAGATGCTCTACTGACAAGACACATGTCACTATGCTGATAGTCCCCATGCCTGGGAACTGAAGAAGCCACTTGAAGACTGCGGCCAGTGCTGAGATGTCTACAAGACCACTGGATCCAAAGACTTTCTACCCACCGACTTCTGGTTATCTGCATTTGGCATTATTAGATGTGTTTTGTGAGTCTGAAGAAAACTTTATAGAATGATATTGGACATCTGGGCTAATATTGGACTTAAGGATTTGATCTGGATTGGGTTGGGATGTTTTCTCAATTTTGATTCCTCTTGTATATAAACTACTTTCTTATACACATATGTGTCTCCATGAATTTGTTTTCTCTAGTCTACCCAGACTAACACAATACCCAAAGCCCATTTTTAGATCATTAGACATTCCCTCACAGAAGGGTCACAAGGAAGGAAGGTATCAGCCAGGGTGCAGCGTAACACTGATGAAACGCAAAACGTTCCTCTAGTTCTTTAATTCTGCTGCCCCCTACCCCATTGTCATGCCTCTGTTTCTACCTTACAAACCTGACTAGATTAGTGCATGTACACTGGTACAGATAAGTGTTCTCAATACATGGGATCCAGGGCAGATAACAACCTCAGGAATAGTAATATAAGTAGTGATTCGTGAGGGTAGGGAAATGTGGGAGGAAGCAGGGAGAGAAAGGGTGAACCAATTGCAAAGGTCTACATATAATATTCCTCCCTTCCCCCCGAGAGAAGCAAATGATAGAAACATGGGTGAAGGGAGATAACAAATGTAAGATATGAAAGCCATAATGATTTATAATTTATCAAGGTTTCACAAGGGTGGCAGCAGGGGTGGGAAGGGGAAGTGGAGCTGATGCCAAGGGCTCCAGTAGAAAGAACATGTTTCGAAAAGCATTATGAAAACATGTGTACAAATGTGTTTGATATGATATGGATTGTTATAAGAGCTATAGGAGTTCCCAACAAAGTGATTTATTAAAAAATAAAAGAAGAATGAAGGTTTTGAAAATTTTATTCTGTGTCATTTAGGTCAATTCTACTTGGAGGAGGAAGTTCTACCCCAATCTTATCTTAAGTGCCTTCCAGCTTCAGCAGCTCATCTTCTGCCGCCATATTGAACACCATTCTACTTAGAGTCATAATGCTTGAGTGACTCATGCTTCAGAAATTGCAGCATATACCTTCTTCCAAGTTTGACAGTCTCAAAGAAATGTGGTCCCCATGGATGAGCCATCATGGGATGAGTTTTTGGCATAAATTCCAGCATCGCAGCAACATACAAACCACCACTGTACAAAAAACTGGCATACAAATGGTGGTGTATGTACATAGACATGTAGGGATGACACAGGATTTAGCAATTATTTCATTGTGTTGTATATAGGATCACTATGAGTCAGAATCTGCTCATCAACATCTAGTAACATAAATTGCCAATATAAAAACAAATGGCAAATGCTAGGAAAACAGTATGGTGGAAATCTCTGACCTTATTTGACTACACAAGAAAGAAGAAGAACCAATCTCTACACTAGCCAAGGTCAATAGCCACAAAGAAGAACTCAGATATGTGTCTACCTTCCATCTTTCTTTACTCAATTCAAACACCAACCATTCCTTCCACAGCACTCTACTTTTCTGCTGGGTTCACTATTTCATTGGAAGGATTACATGAAACTCACAGATAACACTCACAAGTAGGAGAGTTTATTAGGACAGTCAACATGTTGCCCCAAGTCAGGATCAGAAAATATTCATACCTGTTATATTTAACAATATCTTATATATTTCTGTAACCAATATGAACTGAACATTGAATGTGAACAGATATTGCACTATATTTTAAAAACTTCACTATGAAATATTCTGTTTCAAATTAGTAGCTTTAATATGGATGGGCTTTATCAACAATTGATATTAGGTCTCTTAATGTTGAAGTAGATTCTAAATTATTAATCATTCAAACTCTCATACAATGTACATGATGCTTATTACCAATTATTGTTTGAGGTGTATTCCTTAAGACATCATTTGGTAGATATATCATTGTTTGTCAATTTGAGGATTAAGAGTGTAGGGGTGGAGTCTAGTTTGTTAATCAGATCTTAGCCATTGAGGCCTCTGTATTGGCATAGCCTTCTCCTGAGAATTCTGGGAACTTTATATTTCCTCCTTGGAAGCAGAAGACACACACTCTCTCTCTGCCACTCTCTGGGAGACATTGAACCTGACAAGACCCATGGAACTAAACTATTGCTCCTCTGAGCTGGAGAAGCCGTTTACATACCTTGATGCAACCCAACTTCTGAAGTTGGAGAATCCATGTAGAGACCGCTGCCAGTGCTGAGATGCTTAAAACACCTGTGGCAGTCATGTGCTTATGTTTAATTTTATAATTGAAATGCAGGGGTGGAGTCTGGCCTGTTAATCAGGAGAAAGCCGTTGAGTAGCTGCTGAGGCCTCTGTATGGGCATGGCTTTCACCTGAGACTCCTGGGAAATCTCACGATATTTCCCTCATGAAGATGAGAAGCTATCTTCCCCAGTTGTTAGGAGTTAGTTTCAGAGACGATTAATCATGGTAAAGATAAGATGCAGCCTCCGAGAAGCTGGAGGAGCCAGCGGAGAGACCACACAGCTTTGCCCTGATGAAGACAGACCTCTGAAGCTGGAGTGGCATGCTGTTGATGGACCTGAGCCCCGGAAGCGAGGAGCCATGGGGAGACCCCTGCCAGCGCCAGAATTCTGCACCCACTGACCTGTGACTTCCTGAGTCGGAGGCAGACTTTATAGACTTATTTCGGGCATATGGGTTATTATTGGACTTATGACTTTGCACTGGACTGGATTAGGATGCCTTCTTAGGGTCACATTTCTTTTGTATATAAACCCTTTCCCGATACCTATATGCATGTCCTTGCATTTGTTCCTCTAGTCTACCTGGACAAACTCACACCTCTAGATCCAAAGACTTTCTACCCAATGGCCTGTGATATCCCTCGCATTCTGCGCCAGAATGTGATTTGTGAGTCTGAAGAGGACTTTACAGATTGGTATTGGATATGTGAGATTATATCATACTTATCGGCTTGCACTGGACTGGATTGGAATGCTTCCTTAATGTACAATTACCCTTTATATAAAACTCTCTCTTTCACATGTATGTGTGTTTCCTTGGATTTTTTCTCTGGTTTACCTAGACTCACACACATCGTTTATGATGGTTAAGGTTTTGTGTCAATTTTGTTGAGGTAAGGAAGTTATCATGTAGGTATCCCCATGATGAGATCTGATGGAATATAATCACCAAAATGATGATTTCATCTGCTATGAGTTGCCTTGAATTGAGAGTCTGCAGGTTCATGACCCGCTTCTAATATATGGGGTTACTCTCGCAAAGTTCACACGCTTTTGTTGAACTTAAAATAGGCATCTGATCTCTAGTTCTTTGGATCTACAGCAGTGGCCACCCTATTGTCTGTCATCTGGAGAGCTGTCACCAGCCTGCCATCACACACCCCAGACTTGGATCCATTTGCCTCTACAGCCAGCAGCCTGTAGATGCATCTACAGCCATCTGTCCTGTGATTTTGTTAGTCCCTGAAGATACATAAGTCATGAGAAATCTCTCTCCTGAGCCCTGATCCACAGACTTGGAGCTCACACTCTGCAAGTGTGATCCATTTTCCTGGAACAATTCTCTTTGTTTATGTACAGATATATGTCATTTGTTTTATTTCTCTACAGACACTGTACAAAATCAGAATTTTCTTTCTACTTGATTAATATCCTACAATAAGTATGACCTCGACATCTGAAATGAGATCCCTCCCCAAAAAAGAGATTAAGTCATAAGTGGACAATTTATTTATGAAAAAAATGGTGCTAGAAGGAATAGATCCATTACTTAATTTTTTAAAAAGGTTACTAGAAGTACCTTTAAAAATACTACACAAAGGAGGTAAAGTAACTGGAATAGATCATATGAAAGAGATCTCATTTTTATTCCCACAGATTGCCAAGATAAATGAAAATGTACTGGTGAAAATGGGCAACATTAGGGACTCCTAACCATAGTGTAAACTGATTCCACCAGTTAGGAAAGTTCTTTGGAACTACATGGAGAACAAAACCTCTCCTACACCCAACAATTCCACTCAAAGTATAAAACCCTCAGTCATGTGTACCTGAGACATGTATTAAAAGATTCAAACAAGTTTATTCACAATTTTAAAAGGCAAGCTACCGAAAAGTAGTGTCACTTTACATAGAATTCAAGTACATAACATTGAAAAATAATTTAGTAATGGCAACAGTAGGATTAGATTTTAGAAAGCACAATGGGAGAAAAAAATCAAGATCCAAAATGCACATTATGATTAAACTTTTAACAAGTTTTAAAAGAGGCATATTTATTCAATAAAACATATAGGAATACATATATAAAAGGATATAGAACGCCTTGGTGGCGATGTGGGATGCACACTGGGTTACTAACTACAAAGTGGTAGGTTCAAACCCACCAGCCACTCCACAGGAGAAAGGTGAGGCTATCTACCCCCATCAACAATTTCCATATAGTCTGAATAGACTTGATGTTGGGGGTTTTAAAGTTCAAGTAGATATTGGAGATGAATGTGGCAGCATGTGCACAAATAGGCTTAAAATGAACGACGTATTAAATGTTGGAAGAGCCCCCAATAAAATCTGTATTTAAAAAAAAAAAAGTTCTCGACACAGTGGAAGCATGTGTTGATTGTAATGCGAGCTGTAGGAGGCCCCGATAAAATGATTTTTTTAAATAAAAAAAGTTGTAGAACAAAACAAAAGATAGCCCCAGTGCCATCAAGTCAGGATAGACCAGTTCCTGGAGAACATGTTTGACGACAATGGAGGGGCCGTGAAAAAGAGGAAGACCTCACGGAGATGGTTTGACACTGTGGTTGCAACAAGGGGCTCAGACTTATAGCAATTATAGGCATAGCACCAGACTGGTCGGTGTGGTGTTCTGTTGTACGTTGGGTTACTCGCTGTGGGTTGGAAATGACTCAATGTCTCCTAACAACAATAACAACAACATTACATCAGCCCAATTCAGATTCACATCGATCTCATAGGACCAAGTAGAACTAATTGTCTCTCTGGGTGTTTAAGGCGATAAATATTTACATGAGCAGAAAGCCTTACCATGCTCCTTCCTTACTGCTGTTTAGGGAACTGCTGACTTTGTGGCGAGCACCCCAATATGGAACCATTAAGCCGCCATGTAGCGGTGGTGAAAAGAGCCGTCCAATTCGAAAGTGCCAGCGTATAGAAGAAAAATCATCAGCAATTGAAGATGTCATAGATTGATCTAACAGGAAAAAATGCCTTCAAGAAAATTATCAATACAGAATTCAGGATAGTAGTGATCACCAGGAATACAGAGGGTGATGTGATTGGATGAATGTACAGCAATGGTAATGCTTCATATCTTAACTTAGCGTTGGGTGTGTACATTTCTATTATACATACAGTACTCCGTAATATTTGCAAATGCATTTTATATATCACTTTGTATATATAGTTTTATTGAGAGACATGAAAGTCAGATCACTACACTGCATATAAATATGGGCAACGTATGAAACACAATGCTTCTACTTAAGTATTTTTGGACACTTGCTATTTTATCAGGTGTTTTAGGGGTTCTCACAGTGATAGAAATTGATAACCTAACAGAAATTAGTTCTGACACCATTAATCAGAGGCTCATCTAGTAATATTTATCCTCAGACTAGGAAGTGGATTAAGAAAGTAGTGAGTTGGGGAGGGCTGTTTGTTTGTTTTTAATAGGGGATAGTTTAAATCTTGAATTAGGTGGGTGTTTGTATTTCAGATAATCAGTTTTGCATTCAGCTATTTAAACTATTGCTCATGCCCCTCCTATAGTTTACTTTCCCCCACCCCACCTTTTAACTCTACATCATCCACATTCATGTTTCACAATGCTGATGCCATGTTTCACCTTCTGCCCGTTCCAGTTGAGAAACCCCCAAATCCGTTCTCTTTGTTATGCAAGTTTTTGTCTTCTCCCCCCTCTTTATCAGAGTTGCCTTACACAGTATTTTTCCGCTGGGGATCGACTAATTCTACCCAGCATAGTGTTCTCCAAGTCCAGTAGTGCCACATCAGGCCTCATGGATTCATTGCTGACTTTTCAACAGTTTTATTGGCATATAAGTCACATAATACACAATTAAATTGTTCAATCACATCAAGAAGAGGTGTACAATTATCACCACAATCAGATTTACAACATTTCTTCATTCTTTTATTCATCCTGCAACCTCCCAGATTTTATACACAGAAAAACATTTTAATTACAAAAACAATAAGGTAAGACAGATAACAACTTCAATTGAAAAGAAAGCAGAAAATTTGAAAGCTAGAAGAAATTGAAAATGGATGAAAAGGGAAAGAAAATGACATGGTATTGAATTTTATGAACTTTGACCTAAATTCATTTGCAATAATCCATTTCCAATGTGTTATGGATGATAGCAAGGCTACTTATTTGCATCCCTGGTCTATCGCCAGGGGAGATTCACCAGAGTCTCACTGCATTTGTGGACCGAGCAAATAGAATTTGGGCTTCCACTGTTATCCAGAGCCTTCTGTTAACAAAGTGTTCAAAAATTAAGCGCTGATACCCTTCCTTCCTTCAGATGTAGATTTTATTGTTTTCACTCCTTGGATCACATAGTCTTGTGTGATTCTTTCACGTAGATTGAATTGAATTATGTAAAGTACTCTATTGGGTTTATGCTCCACAGTTTCTTTATTCTTCTTCTACTAATGGATATTTAAGTTATTTCTATCTTCTTGGAATTTGAACAGTGCTGACATTCACATGGGTGTGCATAGATCTATCTGTTCCTGCGATGGCTCTTACTTCTTTAAAACATATAACAAGCTGGGTTGTGTGGAATTCATATTCTCAGTTGTTTGAGGTAAAGTCAATTCACTTTCCACAGTGGTTGTACATATTTACAGTCACATCAGCTTTGTATCAAGTTTTCAATCTCTCTTCAGTCCATCCAGAATTCACTTCCTGCCTTTGTATCTGGCCCTTGATATCATTGTAAGTTGTTACCTCATTATGGCAATGATTTGCATCTGGGAGAAAATATCTTTTGATTAATCCATAATGAGGCTAATTAATAATGGAAATAGGGAAGGATATTAAGTTGACTCTCTATAGGCATCGTATTTGGTTATGATACCTGTATCTGATGCAGCAATCAGGAGATTGCAAGGAAAATAAATTCCAGGAAGGTAGCACAGCATGGAAGATTAAGTAAAACACACTGCCCTTCTCTTTTGCATTCTGTACTTCAGAAGTTCCTACATTGTGACTTAAGTAATGCTTCTATTGTTTGAACATATTAGGGTTAGGTTGATATTTTTAGGAAATATAAGTATCTCACAATAATTTGAGATCAATTAAGAGAATCTAATTAGCCACCTTGCAGATGATCAAACTAAGTGTGGTGGAAATGTATGTAAGACTTACTAGTGACTTGTTTTCTTGCTGCAGCTCTTTGGTGCCATAGTGGAAGCTGTGACTCATATGGTGGATTGTGTGAGCATCAGAGTGAAACATTGCCTGGTCCTCTGCCATCATCAGACTATCTCCTTCAAGCCCCACCTATCTTTCACTGACCTTATACTTTGAAGAATATGATATAGTACAGAATTAGTGCTTCCTGATTAACATGTCCAAAATATATTAGATTAAGTCTTATTAACCACTTCTAACGGTAGTTCTCAACTTTCCTAGACCCACGAATACAGTTACTCTGTTGCAGTGTCCCCCAAATCATAAAATAAATTTCTTTGCTGCTTCATAACTGTGACTCCTGTGAAAGGTTCATTGGATGCCCAAAGGGGTTATGACACACAGGTTGAGAACCATTGTTCTAAAGAATATTACTTGTACCAACACAAATTTGTTATTCTCCTGAAAGTGCATGGTCTATACAGTATTCTTCACCCCCATATAATTCCAATGAATTACTTTTATAAGGTCTTCCTTACTCATTGTCTTGCCTCTCCATGCATATGATGTGGTGGAAACACCTTGACTTGGTTCTGGCACATTGTAGTCCTTGAAGTGACATGTTTTTTTTCCTATTAACGCTTTAGAAGGGCTTGTTATTGTTTGGCAGCAAATTTGCTCAATACAATACAATGTTTGATATATTGAATGCTGCTTCCATGGACATTGACTGTAGGCCAAAGTAAAATGAAATTCTTGAAAAAAAATCAGTATCTTATATCTATCATTTTAACAAAATGTATGTAGTCATTATGCTATTAAATTATTTGATAAGAATGTACTAATGAAAGAAGACAGCATCTAAGATCAGCTATATTCCTTCCACTTTGACGCATTCAAGAATCCCAAGCAGAGAAACATAAGCCACACTCACTAATCATACCCTACAGATCTTATCTTACTGATGACTTTCCTCAGAGCTTCCTTCATGTCCCTATTCCTTAAGCTGTAGATAAAAGGGTTCATTAGCTGAGGAACCACGGTGTACATCAAGGAAGCTACTGCAATCTTCCTTGGTGAGTGTGCAAATGCAGAACTGATGTACACACCAAAGCCTGTCCCATAAAATAAGGATACAACAGACAGGTGAGAGCCACATGTGGAAAAAACTTTATACATACTCCCAGCTGATGGCATTTTCAAAACAGAGTTAACAATCCGTGTGTAAGAAAAAATGATTCCAGAGAGAGGAACAACAAAAAATACAGTGGCCACCAGATATGCAAGAATGTTATTGATGAGGGTATCTGAACAGGCAAGTTTGAGAACTGGAGCAAGTTCACAGAAGAAGTTAGGGATTTCCAAGTCTATGCAGAAGGACAGGCGCGAGACCATCAGACTCTGAAGCAGCGCATTCATAAGGCTAACAAACAAGGACAGTAGGGAGAGCGAGCTACAGAGGGTGGGATTCATGATAATAGTGTACCTCAGTGGTTGACAGATAGCCACATAGCGGTCATACGCCATGACTGTAAGGAGAAAATTTTCCAAACCAGCAAAAACCAGGAAAGAGCAGACCTGTGTGAGACATCCTGTGTACGTGATGCTCTGATTCTGAGCTTTGATGTTCGCCAGCATCTTTGGGATTATGGTTGTGCTAAAACAGATGTCAGTGAAGGAGAGATTAGAAAGAAAGAAATACATGGGTGTGTGGAGGTGGGAGTCGGAGCTGACAGCCAGCACAATGAGTAGGTTTCCCAAGAGGATGATGAGGTACACGGACAGAAATAGACTAAAGTAGATGGGCTGCATTCCAGGGTCCTCAGTCAGTCCCAGAAGAAGAAAATCTGGCACACTTGTATGATTTCTGTGTTCCATGTTGGTGAATTTCATGGAAAAGTTGCGATGACAGATAAGCAAAGGTCTGGATCCTGACTACCAAGCAGTTTCAACACTTGGGGTCTGGTTTGAAATAGGGCTTCTTGATACCAACTGCAATAGTACTGATAATGAACTGTGACAGGGGAGCCCCCAGTGTATTTTACACGTTTTACCAAGGTGGGAAGATGGAGTAAACAGTGAGATGTGTTCTTCTCTCTTTCAGAATTATTCCATGTCTTCAAATGAACATGCTGGAATCTTATTTTATAATATTGCTAATCAAACTTTGTAATGTTTAGAATCCTTTTAAGGCCTTGTGAAAATGTTAGTTCAAACTACCCTTGAATCAAGCAGCACACTGAAAGATGAAGCACAGTAGATGCAATGTGTAAAGTGAATGCATAATAGTGACTTCCTGTGGTCAGATTGTGTGGCTATTATGTTGCGTCCCCGGAACTATCTCTGTGAATATTTTTATAGCACTATTAACACCTCTCATTGGTCACTCGGTTTTAATAAATGTCCTTTGATTCTTCTGAATGAAATGTTTTCCTTCTGTATATTTCTATCTCTGTCAACAAAATCACTATGTAATTGATGAATGACATCTATGTAGGTTCACATTTTTGATCTGAGACAAAGACTATGAAACATCTTCTATAACTCTGAAACAAAAAAAAAAAGTTCCTCATGGGAGGTAGGGAAGGAGAAAATGGGAAAAAATGAGGATCTGATACCAAGGTCTCAAGTAGAAAGAAAATGATTTGAAAATAATGATGGAAACATATATACAAATGTGCTTGAGATAATAGATGTATGTGTGGATTGTGATAAAAGTTGCATGAGCCCGGGCTGAGCCCTGGTGGCGTAGTGGTTGTGCGCGGCACTGCGGCCCACTGGGACGGAGCTTCAATTCCAGCAGTGGGGCTGGGCCTCCTTCTCCCACCACCAGAGAGCAGAGATGCTCCCCCCCCCCAAAAAAAAAAGTTGCATGAGCCCCCAATAAAATAATTTTTACAAAAATTTCCTAATGGAAACATAAGTCACCCACTTGCATTAATGTAAGAGAAGCGGCCTGCAAGGGGAACCTGGGGACCTGGTGAGGACTAGGCAGTGTTTTCTTTTGTTGTAGTTACAATTTTTATGAGCAGAAACGACTCAGAAACCAATATCATAACAATAACAGTGACTGGAGGGAAGGGGAAGGAAGGAATTCTGTTTAGAAGACAAAGTCTATTATCCAAGGGGTGAAAGAATTTGAAAGTTGATGGCAAGACTAGACATACCATCTGAATCTCACCAATATCCCTGCACATCTATCCAGGGTTTGTTGAGTTTCTGAATGTTTTTTTTCCCATATATTTTCTTTTCTTTTTAATCATTTTATTTGGGGCTCTTACAATTCTGATCACAATATTGCACATATTTTCAGCAAAATAAAATTGTAAGCTTTACACACATCTTTCAATGGTTAGAAATGATTAGGAAAGCAAATAGCCTGTTCAGTGCGCAGCATAAGGGACCCTAACAAAAACAGTCCTGCTGTGTATTTGTGTGTGAGTTATAGTAAACAAAAACCAGAAAAGAAGCAACAATAAAAACAAAAGAAAAAAACACGCCTCACTGTGATCGAATCAATAAGAACTCCTGTTGACTCTATGGGAGTTCTGGTCTCATAATGGTTACCCACTGATCAACCACCTGCAAGGTCAGCAGTTGAAAACCACTTCCTTCTCTGGGGGAAAAGACAGACATTTCTATTCCTGTAAAGAGTTGCTGTCTCTGAAACCCACAGGGGCAGGTCTACTCTTTTCTATAAGGTCACTCTACCTCAGCATCAACTCAATGGCAGTGGGTTTTGTGAAACCTTATAGGACAGGGCAGATCATCCCATGGGAGGTAACAATCATAGAAAGTCTCACCTATCTACAGTGAATGAAATCCCTTATATAGGTTTTGTAATGATTAGAGATTGTTAGGTGGGGGTGGGCAGGGAAACTGCATGTACAGGGCTTAGTATAGTGGACCCTAACAAAAACGTCCTATTGTGCAATTGTGCGTGCTTCCGAAATAGCAAAATCAGCACCAACAAGCAAAGACTGTTCTGTCATTGAATCAGTTCCAAGTCACAGAGACTCTATGGGAACCCTGGTGGCATCCTGGTTGGGTCCCCAACTGCATGGTCAAAAATCGAAGGCACTGGGCACTCCTTCTGAGAAAGTGTGGACTTTCTACTTCCATGATGATTTATGGTCTCAGAATCTCTCAGTATCAGGGTTACCCTGCTCTTTG